>APFE031451379.1:79271-171178 GCA_000404065.3 Pinus taeda
TCATTTGTATCATCCAAGAATTGTTCATTTATGTAATGTAAAGGAGGTTGCCCCCTCGAAGAGGCTGAATTCTAAGGCGTTGATCTATCTTTTCTTGAGCTGGTTTCATAACATATACCTAATCATATATAGTGATAAATATAGAGCAACAGTTATCACCATATTCACCAGTCTCTTCATCATCATTAGAATTCTCATTAAAACGACCCACGCTCCATCCTCATATTAATATGAATCATCATACGAGTTATAAATTTTGCCATGGTGAACTAATACCCTCGAGTTAAAAACATGAAGTATGCCACAATATAATATCAGATGAGATGACACTTCTTATTATGATAACAAGGGGTGAGATCAAAACCAATTAACATGTCCACCTTGATACTCTTAGGATATCCAAGTGATCCACTCATATAATATCAACCAATAGATCAACATATAAATGATTCCACAAAGCCTTAACAACTATATCTAAAGGAAAGGCAAGAATCGGGAGAGTCACCTTCAAAGGTGCTAGAAGGGGATTGCTTAAAATTGGAGGATTAGGTGGAATAATCATGCATTACCAACTTGCAACATACAAGTTTGTAGCCCATCAAATTTTATTTTATAGAATCTATGTTTAGAGTTGCACGTGGGATATTTTTCCAAGTATGACCTACTCTTGCCAAACATTAATAATCTTGTAGAAATCCAAGGTCTCTAATCAACAACAAGAGTATTCAACAACATGTAGGCACCATTGAAGGAATATGAAAAGTGATTTGTGTAATATATTCATTGTAGTGCATAGTAATACTTAAACTTGAATTTGATATCAGTGATCATTATACAATTTTGAATCCAACACATAGGTCTTAGATATTGGATAATGTGGGACTTATGGAGTACAAACTAGCTATGCTTGAAACCAAATTCAAATGAATTCACATAAATTTTGAACTAGAGGAAGCAACAAGTTGCACTTAGCAATAGTGCCCGTAGAGAGAGCTCATGAGGGTTTTTGGAGCATTGAGCGGAGAGAAAAGGACCACAAAATGCATGGTTTAGGACGACCACAAACTGTGGTTATGGTACCACTATTAAACTCACTAGAATGTATGGCTGCAGTTATAAAAGTAATGAAATGAAAGACAATAAATGAAAAACAATAAACATAGAGAAATACAAGAGAAGGCACAATAATATGGTGAAAACCCAACCTCTGTTAATAAATGAAATAACAAAAGACTATAGAACACAAATTGGCTAAGATGGCAATAACTCTCTCTTAAGAAAGAGATGGTGGCTACACATTGTAAATGTGTCCTCCCACATTTACCCACTTTTACAAGCTCTCCAGCGTAAGCATGAGTGGAGTGTCACTATGATATGACTGGGCCTTCAAGTTCCAATTATGGAAGTGGGTTCAACAAATAGAAAACTTATTGATATCCCCCAAGAGCACAAGATTACCTAGAAGTCAGTCCACAGCCTCTAGTGACCAAATCCTGAGCTTGAACTGCTTTTTCACAAGCCTAACCTCCAACCGCACTCATAAGCCTATCTCCATGCGATTATGACTCAAATTATCTTCCAGTTATGTGGAGGCAGTCCTAAGATCTCTGCCACCTTTTCAGACTAACATCCAGAACCTTGCCCATAATTACTTGTAACTTTCCATATTCATGATTAAGATGATAACAAGGCTAGGTATTCAAACTTGAACAAGATCTTGACCAAGACATGCCTAGTACACAATAGACATTTTGTCAAACATATGATAAACATGAAAGCTATAGGTAATGAATGCATCTCTGATCATAAACCTTTGAATTTCATCTAAGAATCACTAAGAAGGCTCCAAGCCCTTTCTAGCTATCTGCAATAATACTTGTTAGACAATGCATTCATCAACCATCTATCACTTAGAAAATTATGAATGAGATACATAACTAGAGCACATCATATAACTAGGTATATAACCAACATATAACCAAAATGGAAACCACGAAAAATAAGTCACAAAATCACCAGCATAATCACTACATATTCTCACAGATCACAAAGGAAATTATCTCATTTTAACATATGAAAATGCCAACCAAGTGAGGGACTTCTAGTACCACCCGATAGATTGAACCAAATCTCTCTTCAGCCAATCAGCCCCACACCATATTCCAACCATGAATGTAGGATCATAAGGGTTAAACCAAAACAAAACCAACCATGGCTTCAAGAGGCCAAACCACCACCTTAACCCTCTATCACAGTGATCTCATCTATATGGTCCAAAAATCACTAACATAAACCAGATTGGTCTTTACCTAAGTTGTCAAGTGCTCCAGGAACTAGTGACTCAACCCACAACCTCTAATGACCATATCCTGAGCTGGAACTACTTTTTCACAAGACTAACCCCCAATTGCACCCACAAGGCAACGTGCATGTGGTTATGAGGCTCCAACTGCACTCATAAGCTTATATCCATATGGTTATGACCCAAATCTTCCACTTTTGTGCATGTGGTCCTCAGATCTGCGCCACCTTTTCAGGCTAGCCTCCAGACCCTTACCCATAACTTCCTATAACTTTCCAAAATCATGATTAAGATGATAACAAGGCCAAGTATTCAAACTTGAACAAGATCTTGACCAACACATGCCTAGTACACAATAGACATTTCATCAAGCATATGGTAAACATGAAATCTACAGGTCATGAATGCATATATGATCATAGACCTTTGAATTTCATCTGACAATCACAAATAAGGCTCCCAACTCTCTCTAGCTAGCTGCAATAACACTTGTTAGCCCATGCATTCATCAACCTTCTAGTACTTAACAAATTATGAATGAGATACATAACCATAGCACATCATATAACCAGGTATACAACCAGAATGGAAACCATGGAAAATCAACCATAAAATCACCAACATAATCACTACATATGCTCATAGATCACAATAGGAAATTATTTAATATTAACATATGAAAATGCAAACCAAGTCAGAGACTTCCACGTACCACTTGACCATAGATTGGGTTGAACCAAATCTCTCTTTGAGCCAATCACCCCCACATCATATTTCAATCATGAATGTGGGATCATAAGGGTTAAACCAAAACAAAACCAACCAAGGTTTCCAAAGGCCAAACCACCTCAACCCTCATTCACAATGATCTCACCTATACGGTTTAGAAATCACTAACATAAACCATATCAGTCTCTACCCAAGTTGTTCGGGGCCTCAGGAACTAGTAACTCAACCCACAACCTTCCAAGGCTCCAAACCATTTGTTCCAACCCACGGCTCAAGGGACTAGTAACTCAACCACAAGGATCTAGAGCCTTTTTCCCAACCAATAGGTTTTAAGAATTAGTAACTCAACCCAAGTTGTTCCAGGGCTCCAGAGCATTTGTTCCAACCCGCAACCATAGGGAACCTGAGCACTAACCAGAAAAAACAAGTGGGAAACCCACAATACTATGGTTATCTAGGAAATGGAAAGGAAAAGCTGAAACCACTATCAATCCAGGAAAATCTCCATGCCAATGACAACATATAACCAAGGAACCATATGCATATACCATGCATACAAAAATCAGCATGCTAAATCTCACATGCATATTGTTACCTACAATATCTTCTTGTTGAAGTTGTTAATCCAACCTTCTCCTTGCTTTCCCTTGCTTTCTTTTTCTTGTCCTTTTCCTTCCTTTTATTTCTCATCCAAGCTCTTGCTCTCTTTCCTTTTCTACACTTGCTCCAAAGATGGGCAAAAATTGTCAATTGATTCGCATGTGCCTTTTTATCATTGTTCCCTTTTTTCTTCATTTTCCTTCTAATTTCCCTTGCATGCAAATTTGTGTTTGTTCACCTCCCTTTTATCTTATTTTCCTTATCTCTCATAATTAAACATCATTTAATTCCTCTTTGCCATTTTCCAATGCCTTTGCCAATTTCCATAGCCATTTTTAACCATGAGTGATGCCCACTATAATGTTTAACTACCATTTAGCTTGGAATATGTGTCCCATGACCTTGGTCTTATTTTATTTACATGGAAAATCAAGCAAGGGTTGTTACACACACATTCACAAAATCCACTAAATGAGGCTAAAAATATTACCTTTTATCATAGATAAAGAACCTCATAGGTCCAAAAACCTAACCCTAAAAGATGGAGCAATAAAGAGCTTGCAGACCTCGAAGCAGCGAATTGGTACATGGACTTCTCAGGGGTGTAAATTTTGTATACAATATCCATTTCGAGTACACAATATCTCATTGGAAAGAAATATCCAAAGAGTACAACTTTTAATTGGAGATAGGGAATCCCGTGGGAACCCTTGGTCCATCAAATTACCAAAAAACATTGTTTACGGACTCAAAACAACCAAGAAGTTTGGACCCAAAAAACCATCAAAATAACTTCCAAGAAGATAGAGAACCATTGAGTTAGTCGAAAAGGTGGGCGGCCATCAATATCCATCGATATCAGTTCTCCCCCCTTAGGATGAAAGGGTTTCCATTGTGTTAAATTAACTCATCAAATTGGAAAACTTTCGTTAAATTTGTGTCCTATTGAGCCACTTACCTTGATGAAGAAGATCCCCTGCTTTGATAACTCGATAGACTTGTATGTGCTACTGGTGGGTATCATTTTTCATGGTGTCATGATCTGATCCATTCTAGCCTATTTAATGTAGTGAGTATTGATTTATGTGGGGAAAAATTTCTCAACTACCTCCGACTTTCCAACGGAGGTGGAAAATATGGTCAAAGTAGCTACACATTAAACATTGGGTGCAAGCCAAGGAAACAAGGAATACTCAGTTCAAAATCATTTTCACCCACAACCTTCATGATTGTGTAAGGGCCATATAAAAGTGGTTAAATATTCTTATCAGGGGATATGAGGCATTTGTTTTTAAATGCAACCACACCTTATCGTCGACCTAAAACTTGTGTGAAACTTTGTGTTGGTCATGTGACTCCTCATACTTGGCATTGGTTTTCTACATGATATGATGAACCTATTGTTGGAGGTGTTCAATCTGTTCAACAAATTTGGTTACTTTTTCTAGATCAACCTAAGCATGGGAGGACTCTATTAGTGAAGATACAATGGGCATAGTTACATCAACTGAGGCCATTGAATGGAACCTCGAGCACACCTGAAAAGGATTATGGCCAATATAGATATCTAGGGATTTCTTATACTATGTTGAACAAATGGGAGGATTTTATCTCATGCACATGGATGTTTGGAGTTTTAAATGAACAAGATATGCACGATCATCATGTTAACCACTTTTGTTTTTCCATATGTTTGGGGATGATAGATAGTCGATTTGGTCAACTTGGTAACCATTAGAGACCATAGGACAAACTAGAAGCTGTTGAGGAACTTATTGTCCCTATCTGAAATAATGGTTCAAGGTAACCCAAAATGAATCCAAATATTCTCAAATAAGAGTTCAACAATGGCTTCAGTTGTGATACTCTTCTTGCATGGTGCCAAAATGACCATCTAAGAGAACTAATCGAAAACCACACACACAATCATTAGCATGTTTGGTGGATGGAAAAGCTCGCATATAATCTATGGAGACTGATTCCCATGACTTGTATAAGGTAGGTAGAAGAGTGCATAACCCATGTTTCTTGATGGCTATTTAGCAATGGCATAGGTAGTGCACGATCTGATATACCAGTGGACATCGTGTTGAAGCTTTGGCTAGTAGAATACTTCTAAAGTACCACTATTGTTTTCTCCACACCAAAGTGCCCTACCACCTGACTGCAATGTGCCTCCTAAATTATCTTTCCATACTCACTTGAAGGAACACAAAGGTGGCCAAGGTATCACAAGAGTAGATCCTGGAGGTGGAAGTCTAAAACATGTTTTCTTGCAATTAGTATTTGGTATGTGGTAGTGAAGTCAGAGTTATTATTGTATAATTATGGCCACCTAGAGGGTTTGTGCCCATAAGAGTTTAGAATTATGCTTAGTGCCACAACCAGGGATTAACTAGGATAGTCTACAACATGATTTGTGCTACCCTTCTTGTATTTTATGTTCAAGTGGAATTGTTGCAGGTATATGGAATGATTTTTATTGCTAATATCATATTTTTCTCATAATTCTTAAAAGTAATCAACTTTCACTTAACACCTCTCCTAGAACCTCACATTTCTTTAACTTAGTTTTCCATTTAGGGACCAACCCCCATATCTAACCTAGGAGATAGCTTAAACAGAGAGAGAAGGGATTTAGTGTGATAACCTCTTCTCTTAGTTCCCTGCCACGAACCACGCCTTGCGGTTGAAGGATTTTCTCACTAACTTGTAGGTAGGTGTAGGTGGAAAGAATAACACAGCGCAATATGGGGGAGATGTAGTGTCCGTAAATGAGTGTAAACATTTATATTTTGACTCAATATGGGAGAGATGTTGAAGTGTTCATAAATGAGTTTAAACAATTAAATGTTCACTCAATATGGGGGAGATGTTATAATGGTTGTAAATGACATTTAAATGTCGAATCAAGATAGGAGATATGTTGTAATGTGCATAAACTAAAGCGTTGGATCAAAAAAAAAAAAAGCATAATTCCAACTGGTATTTTATGTTCAAGTGGAATTGTTGCAGGTATTGTATTCTGTAATTCTGTAATTTTATATGGATTGCAGGGGCTTGTGATTAGTGTGGATGATCATCTCCTTCCCTAAAATATAACGCTTTCACTATTGGCATGCTTGAACGATGGAGTACATCTCCTTTTCATAGAGGGTGTGACACATCGAACACCCCAATGCCATATTAGGGATGTGGAGTGTAATTAGACCCAGCCTTCATGGTACATTATGAAGATGGGGTTATCTAAAAATCCTCATTCTTTCATCACCTCAAATCACAATTTTGACACCACCATCATCTTTCATTCGTCAAGAGATTTCCAACGATATAAATTTTATCTCAATTCAAGCTACTATCACAAATTTACGCCCCTCCAAACTTTTTTCCACTTTTAAGGGCCACAAATTCATCTATACATGCCTTGTGGCTGACATGTGGTGCCTCATAGCCACTTGGTCCCTCTAAACTAGTCCACATCTCTAGGCCCATGTTTCATAACAGGACTTGCCATATCGATGAATACTATAAGCTACAAGGTTAAAATCGTTTAGAACTTTGATATCTAATATGGATGATATGGTCCTCACCCGTATAGCTACTATAGTACAAGACCTGTAATTTGTCAATACGTCAATACAATGTAACCCTTCTGGTATGGTGGTATGTTTGTATGCACTTTACCCAACCTTCAAGGTACATTGTGAATATGGGGTTATCTAGAACTCATCTTTCTTTCAATACCTCTAATCACAAATTTGACATGACCGTCATCTTTTGCTCATTGAGAGCTTTCCAACGATATAAATTTTATCTCAATTCAAGCTACTAACATAAAGTTGTGCCCCTTCAAACTTTTTCCACTTTTAAGGGCCGCAACTTCATCTATACATGACTTGTGGCTAACATGTGGTGGCTCATGGTCACTTGGTGACACTACACTAGTCCACATTTCTAGGTCCATGTGTCATAGCAGGACTTGCCATATTGATGAATATTATAAGCTGAAAGGTTAAAACCTTTGGAGACTCTGATATCTAATATGGCCGATATGTACCTTGTTGTATAGCTTGTATAGTACAATACCCGTAATTTGTCAATATATCACTACAATGTAACCCTTCTGGTATGTTGATATGTTGGTATCCCTTCTGGTATGTTGTTATGTGTGTATATTATGTTGTTATGCACTTGTGCAAGACGATGGCCTTGATTAGATTTACCCACCATACGAGGTATGCTTTGCCCCTCACCCACCAAATTGACCCAATCAACAATTGAGAAAAAATGAGTTAGAACCTACTCTTTACTTTGATCCACAAGATGAGTTAGGGAAGGATTGAAGAATCATACACTGAGGAATTGAGGTTCAATATGTTCAAGGGATACCTAATCATATGTAGTGATAAATATAGAGCCACAATTATCACCATATTCACCAGTCTCTTCATCATCATTAGAATTCTCATTAAAACGACCCACGCTCCATCCTCATATTAATATGAATCATCATACGAGTTATAAATTTTGCCATGGTGAACCAATACCCTCGAGTTAAAAACATGAAGTATGCCACAATATAATATCAGATGAGATGACACTTCTTATTATGATAACAAGGGGTGAGATCAAAACCAACTAACATGTCCACCTTGATACTCTGAGTATAGCCAAGTGATCCACTCATATAATATCAGCCAATAGATCAACAGACAAATGATTCCATAAAGCCTTAACAACTATATCTGAAGGAAAGGCAAGAATCGGGAGAGTCACCCTCAAAGGTGCTAGAAGGGGATTGCTTAAAATTATAGGATTAGGTGGAATAATCATGCATTACCAACTTGCAACATACAAGTTTGTAGCCCATCAAATTTTCGTTTATAGAACTATGTTTAGAGTTGCACGTGAGATATTTTTCCAAGTATGACCTACTCTTGCCAAACATTAATAATCTTGTAGAAATCCAAGGTCTCTAATCAACAACAAGAGTATTCAACAATATGTAGGCACCATTGAAGGAATATGAAAAGTGATTCGTGTAGTATATTCATTGTAGTGCATAGTAATACTTAAATTTGAATTTGATATCAGTGACCATTATACAATTTTGAATCCAACACATAGGTCTTAGATATTGGATAATCTGGGACTTATGGAGTACAAACTAGATATGCTTGAAACCAAATTCAAATGAATTCACATAAATTTTGAACTAGAGGAAGCAACAAGTTGCACTTAGCAATAGGGCCCATAGAGAGAGCTCATGAGGGTTTTTGGAGCATTGAGCGAAGAGAAAAGGACCACAAAATGCATGGTTTAGGACGGCCACAAACTGTGGTTATGGTACCACTATTAAAATCACTAGAATGTATGATTGCAGTTATACGAGTAATGAAATGAAAGATAATAAATGAAAAACAATAAACATAGAGAAATACAAGAGAAGGCACAATGATATGGTGAAAACCCAACCTCTATTAATAAATGAAATAACAAAAGATTATAGAACACAAATTGGCTAAGATGGCAGTAACTCTCTCTTAAGAAAGAGATGGTGGCTACACATTGTAAATGCGTCCTCCCACATTTACCCACTTTTACAAGCTCTCCAGGGTAAACATGAGTGGAGCATCACTATGATATGACCTGGCCTTCAAGTTCCAGTTATGGAAGTCGGTTTGACAAATAGAAAACTTATTGATACACCCCAAGAGCACAAGATTACCTAGAAGTCAGTTCACAGCCTCTAGTGACCAAATCCTGAGCTTGAACTGCTTTTTCACAAGCCTAACCTCCAACCGCACCCATAACAAAATATGCATGTGGTTATGAGGCTCCAACCGCACTCATAAGCCTATGTCCATGCGATTATGACTCAAATTATCTTCCAGTTATGTGCAGGCAGTCCTAAGATCTCTGCCACCTTTTCAGGCTAACATCCAGAACCTTGCCCATAGTTACTTGTAACTTTCCATAATCATGATTAAGATGATAACAAGGCCAGGTATTCAAACTTGAACAAGATATTGACCAAGACATGCCTAGTACACAACAGACATTTTGTCAAACATACGATTAACATGAAAGCTATAGGTAATGAATGCATCTCTGATCATAAACCTTTGAATTTCATCTGAGAATCACCAAGAAGGCTCCAAGCCCTTTCTAGCTATCTGCAATAATACTTGTTAGACAACGCATACATCAACCATCTAGTACTTAGCAAATTATGAATGAGATACATAACTAGAGCACATCATATATCTAGGTATATAACCAGCATATAGCCAAAATGGAAACCACAGAAAATAAGTCACAAAATCACCAGCATAATCACTACATATTCTCATAGATCACAATAGGAAATTATCTCATTTTAACATATGAAAATGCCAACCAAGTCAGGGACTTCCAGTACCACCCAACAGATTGAACCAAATCTCTCTTTTAGCCAATCAGCCCCGCACCATATTCCAAGCATGAATGTAGGATCATAAGGGTTAAACCAAAACAAAACCAACTAGGGCTTCAAGAGGCCAAACCACCTTAACCCTCTATCACAGTGATCTCATCTGTATGGTCCAAAAATCACTAACATCAACCAGATTGGTCTCTACGTAAGTTGTCAAGTGCTCCAGGAACTAGTGACTCAACCCATAGCCTTCTAAGGATCCAGAGTGTTTCTTCTAACCCATGTCTCCAGGGACTAGTAACTCAACCCACAAGACTCTAGAGCGTATGTCCCAACAAGTAAGCTCCATGAACTAGTAACTCAACCCAAGTTGTTGTAGGGCTTCATAACATTTGATCCAACCCACAACCATAGGGAACTTAAGCACCAATTAGAAAAACAAGAGGGAAACCCACAACACCATGGCTATCTACGAAATGGAAAGACAAGGCTGAAACCATTGTGAATTCAGGCAAATCTCCATGCCAATGATAACCTATAACCAAGGAACCACATGCATATACCATGCATCCAAAAATCAACGTGCTAAATCTCACATGCCTACCGTTACCTACAAGATCTTCCTATTGATGTTGTTGAGCTAATCTTCTCTTTGCTTTCCCTTGCTTGTCCTTTTCCTTACTTTGCTTGCTTGTCCGAGTGCTTGTTCTCTTTCCTTTGCTACATCTGCTCCAAAGATGGGAAAAATATTTCAACTGATTCTCAAGTGCCTTTTTATCATTGATTTCTCTTTTTTCTTAATCTTCCTCCATTTTCCTTCTAATTTCCCTTGCATGCAATATGTTTCTCTTCACCCCCTTTTCTCTTATTTTCCTTATTTCTCGTAATTAAATGCCATTTATTGCCTCTTTTCCTTTTGCTAACGCTTTTTCCAATATCTGTAGCCATTACTAACCACAAGTGATGCAAATTATAATGTTTTCCCACCATTCAGCTTGGAATATGTGTCCCATAACCTTGGTCTTATTTTATTTACATGGAAAATCAATCAAGGGTTGTTACAAACCCCTTCCCTTAGGGGAACACCATCATCAGTGTTCAATGACACTTATAACCAGTAAAACATGCTACGCATTGAGCTTTAGAACACATCTTGATGCAACATTTACATCATTACAAATTGTTGAAACATGACAAACATACCACTTATGGAGCATTATGATTGTTGTAGCAGCTACAACCACCCTCCAAAATCTTGCCTATGCTTTCATTTTGGAGCCTTCCTTCCTATCCACAGGAGCTCATCTTGCACTGTTTCAAGTATTCATGCTTTGATTGAGACTTATATTTTCATTTGTGCTTGTGCTTGCTTGTTTTCACTCTTAGTTGTTCTTTCTAACTCACAAGTTGATCTCCCACCTCGATCTCACGGTTGTTATGGACTTGCCTCAAGAAACTGCACAATCCTTGAGGGAAAGCAACCTTGATGATGGGAATTGTGCAGTTTTGAATGGTAGTTAGCCTTGAGCTTGAAAATTGCGCAGTCATGGAAGGTGGCCTAACACTGAGCCCAAAAACTACGCAATCCCTCACTGAGCTCAGAAACTACAAAGTGCACTGAATGAAAAAGTTTCCCAGTTCCCCAGAATTTGTGCAATCTCTTCTGGTAATGTGCATGGTAAGTTTATCTGGAAAAGGAAAAAAATATCCCTAAAAATTAGGGATCTAATTTTAGTATCCCGAAGGAGGCGCTTTTTCTATTTTTAGAAATTTTCGTCAAGTATCGCTTTTTCCTTGATTAAAGTGTCATAAACCCTAATTCGCTCAAATATGTTTAATCAATGCCTATAGAGATCATTTGCACATTTGATCTTGGAGCTATATCATTCCCGAGGAGATCAATGAACCTTCAGTGCGGTTGTCATCGCTTTTCCGAGTGAGTTTCACTTTTGTCCCCCTTTTTTTTTTTTTTTTTTTTCCTGTCATTTTTTGTCATTTCACTTGTGTGAATGTTGTTTTACTTATTCCTCTTCATAGTTGTTGGTGTTTCAACTTTTAGAAGTTTTGTTTTAAGTTTTCGTTTGCCTTTCACAATTGTCACATTGGTTTTCCTATTTTTGCACTGATGGTCGCCTTCGCGTTGACACTCCTAACATACTTGATTTCCCTTATGTTTGATTAGTTGTTGCACTTGATCTACATGGATTTTCTCATAATTAGTCATTTTTTTCACTCAATCTCACATCAGCACACACTTATACTCATTTTTCACACTTCCACTGGGCATATTTACACTTGCTCTAGCCAGAGCTTGCCTTGCCCAACTGGGCACTGCGCAATCCTAAGGCTCAAGCCACAAGGTTGGCCTCTAAAACTGTGCAATTCTCAGTATAGGCTGGCTCCAACTACGCACTACGCAGTTCCAAGAGTCAACCTGTCACCTTGGCCAGTGAGACTGCGCAATGCGTAGTCTCTCCCAGACCACTACACAGGCTAAACTATGCATTGCGCAGTTTCAAGCCACAAGCTTCAACCCTAGTTATTGGGACTACATAGTGCGCAGTTCCCACAAGCAACCAGTTCCTTTTGTCAATGAAAATTGCACAATATTCCCCATCAGATGCCCCATTTGTTGCTTGAACAAGCATTGTAAGTATATTTCTAAAGAATGATGTTTGCCTTCCATGAGCGTCTTTTATGTTCCACAGGTACAACAGTTGTTGAGCACCTCTCCATCAGTCACGATTACCATGGCACCAAAGAGAGCTACTTCACAAGAGACCACTGAAAAAAGTATTGGGGAAGTAGTTGAGAAAATACCAATAGACTTGCCAGCGTATGCAGACACTCAATTATTTATAGAAAAGGGATCATCTGTGACATGAAAGCAAGTTAAAGATGCTTTTTGAAAAGGACTTTGAGGTAGACATAGAGGACCGATAGGTTTATCTCAGTATCCAATAGTCAGGACTACACAAGGTTGCATGCAGATATCCAGCCTTCCAGTGTGCATATGTCATTAGCTGGATTGTCTCGCACATTGATGAGAATATTATGACATTGAGCAGTGCCAGCGACAAAATCTTGCTACCTTTCAAGCAGAAGATTATTAACATATGTATCACTTTTCTGAGCTAATGAAGCTCATGGACTCACTTTTCTGTGTCACCCATAGCTATGTGAACACAAGATACATTGTCAAAGGTTGGGTGAAAAAGCCATCGAAGTTTCAAAAGACACCCACCCATGTATACAAGACAAAGTCCCTCACGAAGGCCTACCATCTTTTGGTTATCTTAGCTTGTAGGATCCATGGTTAGTAGAGCATGAAAACCTTTCCTAAAGGGTGGGCAGTGTTATTGGACGAGGTTGTGAACAAGGGGAAATCGTTCAACTGGTCAGATTTGTTGGCTCAACAGTTGAGGGCCCATGTAGCATAAGCTCAGAGTCCTCCCAATGGCGAGCAAGCAAGGTTCTATATGTCTGCATATTGGACGCAATTTGTGCACAATAGTAGTTCCCTGGCATGAACTGGACATGGACACCACAAGAATATGACATGCACATCTATTGCAAGTTGCTTTCGGTTTGTATTCATCGAGGATTAATGGCACAACTAATTGACCACTTCATCATCCTACTTTACAAGCTCATCTTTGAAGAAGATCCACCTTGCATGTCATGAGGATCAATGGAGACGATAATAGACATCGCAAATTAGTATGCCTCACCAAGCGGCACCTTCCTTAAAGTGTTCGGTGAAGAGAAGCCTCTACATGTTTTACCAATGTATGCCACCAACAAGCTTGTCATGCAACAAGTGTCATATCATCTCGCCGCAGGGTTGTCAGTATCTTTGTAAAGGAAGAAGAAAGCACCATGGCCCACTCTTCCTCTACAAATTGGAATATACGATATAAATAACATGAAAGTCATGGATGTCAAGGGAAAGGAAATAGTCACGTTTGCATTCAATACTCAGGACTTTAATCTGTATGATCCCCATGGTATTTGTAAAGACCATTATGCGAGAGCTTATTTTCCGTGGATCGGTGGGGCATTCCATTGGATAAAGGAGGATCCATGGAGGAATTGCTACAATGCCTCCAGACTCTGTGAGCTGTTCTGTTTAGTGGGGAACTCACAAGTTGTTGCACAGATGACAACAATTTCAGAAGAAACAACAGCAGAAGGAAAAAATCCTATGCAGGACAAGGGAAAGAGGAAGATTTCCAATAGTCCAGAGTGAGAACAAAGTTGCGAGATGAAAGCAGAACCTATTCTCATGAAATAAACTTTAGCAGTAGAAGCAAAGGGATAGCAAAGCAGAGGAAGAGAGAAAAGAAAAGGTTGCAAGAAGCGGAACTGAGGTTTCAGGAGGCATAGTAGAAACTAAAGGAAGAACATGAGTTGAGGAGGAAAGAACAAGAAAAGAAGTGAAAACAAGAAGAATAAAAAAGGAAAGGCGAAATGACAAAAGAAACAATTGATACAGGTTGAAGAGCAGGAACATAACCAACCAATAGTTGAGAAGGAAGGTGAACAGATGCATGATCAAGAGCTTGCTTAGTAGATTAAGCACTTGATTGAAGTAACAGACATGGAGATAGAATAAGGGCCACAAAATGAAGATTTTGAGCACACCATAGGTCACTACTCAGTCTCCACCACCCCTAGTAGTAGAGCTATCCCCAAGCAAAGAAGGGGATGTTGTTCCTCTCGATGATGATCTGGTGATGGATGTATACAATCTATCATTTGATGAGTTCCAAAAGAAGATTGTACAAGCACTGAGAAAGCATTTTATGGATTATCACACATCACTTGCATTCGTTAGAGAAAAGGTGATAATGGAAGATGCCACGAAGCATCCAAATTCCATTTCCAAAGCCAACTTGGCCTTTGCAGGAGCAACTAGATCAAAGATTCAGTATTTGACAACCATGAATGAGAAATTGGAAGATAACTTTCACGTTGTCGGGCAAGAGGAAGAATAACTTTGTGCAATAGCATAGAGTGCAGTTTCCGCATAGGTTTACTTAGAGGAGATGAGAGTAGTGATACTTGCTAAAGTATCAACGTTGGGATAAACCATGCAGAAGCTCTATGAGGGGTTTGTGATCGTTACATGGTCCACAATAGCAGAGAAAAGAGTTTTTTAAAGCTCTCAAGAACATACAAGTTTCCATTACCTATGTGTAAGAATGGACAATGCGATACAAAGGGGCACCGCTTAACTTAGTGAAGAAAATGAAGCCATGGGCAGAGCTAGAGAAGAAAGAGTTCAGATGTTGATTCAGAACAACAAGCAACTCGACTCATTTATTGGTAGCATTATAGCCTCATATGTACGGTTGTTCAGTAGTTTGGATGTCCTCGTGAAAAAAGGCCAGATGCCATCAGTTGGTTCACTCACCAAAGCCAAAACCCAAGAACCAAGTCCAGTAGGAGATCGAAGAGTACTTGGAGTAGCTGAGACATATTGCCACCAAGGAAGATTTGGAGCTGAACAAACAAAACATGCATAATAACATTAGTGGTCCTCTCCAAGTTAGAACAATGTTGCTCATGCATCAGAATGAACATGAAACTGGTTCTAAGACATTGTACCCGGATGCCATGGAGGCTAGATTCGCTTCCATCCAGACACCATGATCCAGGTGGATATTGGTGGCCACCTGCCAAGTCCACATGGACCCCCACCATTGTCTTTCTCAGCATTTTCAGTTTCCTTAATTGTAGCACAACTTACTATTTTTAGCAGTTTTTCGGGTCCTGAACTTCCGGAGCCGTTTTGAGGCCCTAAACGACGTTTTTTGGGATTCCAGTGGCAACACGGGTCCATGGAACATGGAAGTGTTGCCGTTCCAACAATGATAGTGCTCGAATAGATCTTTCTAATGAGCTATTGAACGCGTCAAACGGAGATCGTATGCCAAAGTTACGACCCCGGGAAATTGATGTACCAATTTACCCAAAACGGGGCCCACAAGTTGGCGTTTCATCTTCTAAGGGTCGGTTTTGGAATGTGAAGGGTTTTCCATTGTTTCTCAATAATAAATAGGCCTTCGAGCCTCATTGTAACACAAGTTCGGAACAGTTCAGAGACATGTAGCCGTACATCTCTTCTCAGAGATAAGCTACCATCGTCCTAGCTGGTTTATTCCAATTCTGGTTGTAAACATATTTCGGTATTTTCCATTAATGAAATGAAGTGTTATTTCCGCTGCATATCTTTATTTATGGTTATCGCATCTCTGTATTTATGGTTATCTCTGTAATCTATTGCGTTCCTGTTTAAATCCGGATCACACCATCACGCAGTTTAGGGACATCATCACATAGTACCAAGATTGGCACCAATATGTGACCGCGAAGCAGCAAGTGGAGGTTGTTGAGCTAGCATTCTCCCAAACTCAAGCATCATAGTGTTGTGTCTTGTCAATATATCAAGTTGTCTCTACCCTATTTTTTCTTATATGGGTATAAGTGTAAATTGTAATATTATTTGTAATTATGTTGTAAGTGAAATTCCCATTGTCAATATTGGAATGTGAAAAGTCACGATGTAGTGTAATGAGTCATATTGTAAAGAAGTTGGAGTCATGAGGTAGTCCAAAATTCACAAAGGGGAGTTGATGAATCACCCCATCTTGTTATAAATAGAACCTCATAACTCGTGTAACAGGCTTTTGGGAGTTAATCTTTTGGCTAAGCTTAGGCTTAGAAGGAGCTTGGGAGTATTGTGAAGAGCCTTGGATTCTCCGCAGGGTAGAGCGAGTATAGTTCTTTGGAGGAGCAGGTGTTCTTGAGTTTAATGCTCCACTATTGGGGCTAGTGGTATGTCAATGGTGTATGTATGAATGGAACTTTCAATTATAATAAAAACTAGAGCTAATACACTTTCATACATATGCTTTGAATATAGTAGAACTATTCTTGTTTTTTTTGTCAATGTGTGTTATTAAACTTACGCTTATGCTTATGAACTATTTCGTTTTCAGTTGTATGAATCTTATTGAATGTGTTGTTGTATTAATTCATCACTTTAACTTGTGGACTATTCAACACCTTAGCTTGTGATGTCATTATTCTCATGTGTTCCTTTCAATCTATGTACTATTACAGGCTTCGAAGGGCGCACTTCCTTTTCCCTTCATGTGTTGCAACCTTCATGCATCGCACTTGGATTTCTGTAGGGTCACACACTCTCTCTCACCCAAAGTTACCATACTTCACTATGTGCTTTTCGCAATCAAGGCATAACATTACTATCCACTGTTGGGAATCCTACTCCAAACGATGTGAGGTCTAGTTGGGACTTCATATCGGGGAGATCCCCTGAATGTTGATAGGTCAAGTTCCATCAACAATAACACAACTCGATACGGTATTTACATTGACAAACATATATACTCATGCGCATTTCCCTCAACCAACAAATAATCATATTGATTATGGAGCTTTATATGAATAGCTCAAAACAAAATTTATAATAATATACACATATACATATGCACATTTTCTCTAACCACCAAATAAAAGGATACAATACCTACATTAGCAATAGGGGAATCCAAAGGCTTACACCTCCATCCTCAAGATGGTACCGAGGTTCACCTCCTTCCCAGGAAGTCCTGAATCCATTGCATAATCAAAGTCTGCATCCATTGTCCAACGCTACAATCCTTGCGGTACATGTTCTCTCAGGGAACAATTATTGGCTCATTATTCCAGGGCACACTACCAATGTGCTTTTGATTCTATCTTGAAATGCTAATGACCAAAACAAATTCATTCCTCGACCTTCCCTTCTCTTCTACGCAGTCCCTCGGGAAATCCAGCCACTCCCTTCCATGTGGTCATTCACCTTCCAAGTTCCCCAACATCCCCTTCTCTACTACATAGCCCCTCGGCGACCCATCCCTTAGCAAGGCTTCCTCACATCGGAAGGTAAAAAACCAAGGCACATCCCTGCATAAAAACTATCATACTAGTCATATCATGCTCATGGAAATCAATGGAGACTATTGGGTACCAGTGTCCCACAATGGCCCTACTCCTTAATTACTTTACCAACATACTATTGCATGTTCCAATTCATTTTAGCGTTGTTTATAACACTCTGGTAGCCAATTCCAACAACACAAACCAGACATTTTCCATGCTTTCCTGTACAAACACATAATTTTGTTAAACTGAAAAGCAATTGAAATAAATTCAAATCATACCTCATTGATGGCCCATCAATAAGGTACACTTGCAATTCTATTTACTTCCTGTCACAACAAGTCAAACTAGATCTTTGATTAAATCATCATGTATAAACATATCACATTTGGATAGCTCAAAACTCAAGCATCATAAATCAAAATCATAGATCATGTGCATAATTAAAAATTGAAATAAAATATTGATACTTATCTTTCGAATGGTTCTTTGCTTCTGCCTTTGTTCTTTTTGCTTTTCGTACACACACTGAATCGGTTTCCAAACCTAACAAGCACCCATTGTCGTCTCTTCTCTTTAGTATCAGCAACAAGGGAATCTAGAGACTATACTGTCTCAACCCTTGATATCAGCAACTTAAGATTAGTCTCATCCCAAGCTGTCCAAGGCTCTAGAGCGTTTGTCCCAACCCGCGGGTTCTAGGGACTAATGACTCATGTGACCAAGGGCTAAGATTGGTGCCTTGTCAAACTCCAAATTTCTAGAAAAATAGCGCTTAAGATCGAATTTATTCCCAAGTTCTTCATTTTCACCCAGGGCCAAAATGAGTGTTTTTTTCTTTATCCAAGAAGGTTTCCCGTGTTCGGCATGCAAGGCTATGCACCATTATAGCATGTACAACATATCGGTATGGCTACATTCATGAATACATATAGAATGTAACCTTCACAACCAAGGCTAAGTCTCCATTTTAGGAACATACAACATACAAAATATCTCACTTGGCATAAGAGAAGGACTTCAAATAAATTTAACAATCTTATCTATAACAGAAAAGCCGAGTATTTATCCAAGAAAGTCAAGGTTGGGAGCCAAAGCAAAAATTATTGTAGCTATTTTTTGAGACAAAAAGTGACTTGAATGATGTGTAGCCCAAAATAATTGTTAACCTACATCCATGAGAAGCTATGTAGCCTATGTTTTAGAGAATTGGATTCCATAATCCAGGTGTGATTAGTGATAATTGAGAAGACCATTGGGACAATCACTCTACTTGATTCAAGTTGTTGAGAATAACTATTCTATTTCAATGTATTGATCACTTGAAGGACTAGAAGAGGGAGGATCGCCAAAGAACCCTAGGAAGCAAAGAAGGAGCCTCCCTTTGTGATGTGCAAGCCTTAGTGGCCACACTTGTGAATTAAACCCAAACTTAGAGCTTGAGAGGTGACATCCAAATTGGCCATCAATCTCTATTGGAATTGACATTTTGGTGTACTAATACCTAGAGTGGAGTGTCCTTCTGACATTAGATTTGGCTCGGGGCTGGCTAATTGTAATACAAACACAATAAATCCAACAAATAACATACAAGTACAATAAATACATGAATAGGAAACATTGAACAACATTTACAATCCATTCATAGGATAGAAATATACTTATATGTTCCTCTTAATATTTTTGGAACTTGAATAAGGAATTGTCACTATTCACCCAACCACAGGCACAACTACAATGCAAATTTCTTGTAGTTGGCCACCCCCAAGCTAGATCCAATGTCTAAAAGACACTTCACTATGGGTATTACACCAAAATGTCAATTCCAGGTAGATATTAAAGGCCAACCTCCCTTAATGGATGGGAAGAGAGATGTTCACTCTCAAGCTCCTATTTCAGGCTTAAAACCTAGAAAGTATGGTCACTAAGGCTTGCATAACACAAAGGGAGACCCCTTCACTACTTCCTAGGGTTCCTTAGCAATCTTCTCTCTTATAGTGCTTCAAGTGCACAACACAATCAATTATCAGAGCTATTCTTTGCAACTTGACTTACGTAAAGTGATTCTCCCAATAGTCTTCTCAGCTATAACCAATCACACTTGGAAATTGCAGTCCAATTCTCCAAAACATAGACTACACAGGTTCATAGGGATGTATGTTCATAATTATTTAGGGTTACACATTGTTTAGGTCTCCTTCTATCTTTAAAGATCATTGCAATAATCCTTGATTTGGCTTCCAAAACCAACTCCTCCCCTTCCAAACTTTTTTTGCAATGACACCCTTCCCTACAAGCATTGGATTTAGGTAGGAGGGCTTGGGTTCCTTGTCAAGGTGTAAAATTGACTCAAGGATGCCATGAAGTACACAACCCCTGCCTAGGTGGCTCTAGAACATACCCCCCATGCCTCCTAACTACTTGGGGCAATTAGTGGCTCAACGAGCACATTAAGGGGGTTAGGACATTAAATTCAGGGAATATTAGGAAACTTCCCAATATCCCTCAAAAGATTCATAAGAAATATTCCCTTATAGACATTGGGATCCATATAGGCATATCCTCATCTTCAACTTTATCAGTTTATAACTAAATCAATAGAAATATTTACACCAAACAATTTAGACATATAACCATGTTGACTCTTCAACAATGCCATCCTTTAGTTACATTACAAAACTTGGGGGATTAGAAAAAACGATATTATAGGTGGGGTATCTCTAGACAGTATCAAAGAGTGTTTCACTATGATATCCCAACATATGTCCTTACTGACTGAGGACTGCATCGATATCATAGTTAGAGGCATTTGTTTCAATCTCAAATAACTATTGTAGGTTTGGAAGGGTGAGGATTTGTATAGAGAAAAGGTGGTGTTTCAAATCCTTGAATGATTTTTTATTGTGACTAAGACTAGGAAAAAAATACTTTTTCTCCACCCTTGGTCACTGACTTAAGGGCCAATCAATATGAGAGAACCCCCACACAAAACTTCAGTAGAGGTTATCAAATTCCAAGAAGCTATGGAGCTCTGTTAAAGTAATGGGACCGACCAATCTTGAATGACTTGGATATTGGTTGAGTCCATGTGGATCCCATGTTCATCAACATTGTATCCAGAATATTGAATTCTCTGCATGCCAAATGATCATTTCTCCATGTTAGCATAAAACTTGTGTTGTTGTAGGGTTCTCATGACCCGTTGAATGTGATACAAATTTTTTTCTCAAGTTTTACTAAAAATGAGGATACCATCCAAAAATGCAACCACGAAAGACTACTTGAACATCCATAGGATATCATCCATCATCACCATGAGCGTTGTTAGAGCATTAGTCAAGCCAAAGGGCACCATGACCAACCACTCAAAAAAGGCTTCTTTATATTTGAAGGTTGTATTCCCTACATCAATTTGTTCAATTGGAACCTTGTGGTAACTTGACATCACATCAATCTTACTAAAGAACTTGGCACCATTAAGTTGGTCAAGAAGATCATCAATATGGTTGATTAGGTATCTGTTATTGACAATGACTTTATTTAGATATTTATAATCAAAACAAAGTTTCCATGTCCCATCCTTTTTCTGTACTAACACAATTGGACTCTTGCAATGTGAGGATCTTGGTCGAATGTGGCCCTTTCGAATGAGCTCATGAATATAAAATTTTATTTTCTCATTTTATAAGAGAGAGTGTCTATATATTGGTCCATGAAGTCAAGGAGCACTAGGTATCAAGTTAATTGAGTGTTTGACTTGGCAATGCAAAGGCACCGCCACAGGTGGAAAAAATATATCTTTGTATGTCTCTTCAATCTTGTCCACTTGCTTCTGTTGCATAGAGAGGTCTTGTGTTGAGGCTATGGTGGTTGTGATGTCCTTCCTTTCACCTTTTGACTGAACCATGAAGAGGACAAACTTTAAAGTTGAATTGATTACCTTTTGACAATATTTTATTGAGATCAATGAAATTGCAGTAGTTGGAACTACCTCTAGTACCCTATAGAGATGACCTCCTAAAATTAAAATATTACTACAAAGACAAGATTGATAAATGACATCACATTCCACATATAAGATCATCCTAAAAGAACATCACAAACTTTGAGTGGGGTAACTTCGCATACTACCTAATCTTTTAAGGGCTTGATATCATAAGACATGTGGCATTTTTCACTGACGCTAATGTCTCATCCATGGATCAACCAACTAATGGTGTATGGTTGGGGGTGTGGCATTATTAACAACTTCAATCTTTTGATGACCTCAACTAATAATATATTATATTCTCTCCAACTGTCCATGATGAAATGTAGTGGGGTCTCCTTCACCCACATCTATGAATGGAAGAGGTGTTCCCCCCCTTTAGGTACCTCCGGCTTTTCTAGTTGGATCTTTGTGGTCATGATGGTAGCACTAGGTTTTGCATCAATGTTTCACTTTCCTTTATCCTGTTTTGAATTAGAATGAGAGCTAGAGTCTATTTCCTTTTCTTGAAGCTCTTCCAACAATGATTTTTTTGAGCAAAATTCATCAGCGTTATGCCAGGGGACTTTGTCGAACTCACACTAATTTCTAGTGTGCTTTTTTGACTTCTTATTGCCCTTATGTAAAGGCCCTGGTTAAAATTCCATGTAATAAAGTTAATAAAGGCAAAATAATAACCAAGGTCATGGGACATGTATTCCAAGCTAAATGTTGCGAAGTGTGGGTGTTCATTTGGTTTATTATGGCTAAGGAAATTGGCAAAGGAAATGACAAAGGTGTTGGAAAGGCAAGTGGCCTTAATTATCATTTTAGTTATGAAAATAATGGAAATTAAGAGAAAAGGAAGGTGAAAGGTCACAGATTGCATGGGAGAAGGAAAATAATGGAAAATTGAAGAAAATAAAGGACTCATTAATAAAAAGGTTTCTAAGGATCAATTCACAACTTTTTGTTAGTTCAGTTTTGGATCTCTCTCTCTATTCTCTCTCTCTCGCTCTTGGACACTTAGAGCATTCTTGGAGCACTTTAGCATTGGATCAAGGAAAGCAAAGGAAGGACTAAGAAGGCAAAGGAAAATAAGGATCAAGTAAATAAGAACAACACCTAGCAGTTACACGAGATTATTTGCAGGTATCGATTTGCATTTGTGATTTCCTTTCTAGATTTGGCATGCATGTGTGTATTTGGTTCTCTTGCTATCATTGGCATGGGTTTTGCCAGGTGTGATAGTGTTCTTCAGCCTTACCTTGCCCTTTCTACATAACCATGGTATGATGGGTTCCCTTGTATTTGGTTGAGCTAGATTTTCGGATGGTTTCGAAACTGAGTGAGGTGGTCTCTAAAAGAAAGAACACAAGGCCTAGGAATCCCTGGAATGGAGAAGGTAGGATTGCGGTAAATCTGGATTTTGTGTGCTTCGGTGGACCTAGGAATCCTCGACCAATGAATGGCGGGATATACAGTAAATCTTATAGGTGTGTGCCCTCGATCAGGCCTATGAATCCTTGACCGATGAATGGCAGGATATACAGTAAAGCCTTGAGGGTGGAGTCTTGATTAGGCCTAGGAATCCTTGACTGTTGTATGGTGGGATATACGTTAAAGCCTAAAGACTAGGAGACAGGAAAATTCCTCACGGTGTAGGTGGAGAAATCGATGGCATCCATGCTTCTTTAGGGCCTAGTGATCAGGTGGGGATTGCAGTAAAGCTTGAGGAAACTTGGTTTGGTTTGGGTTTGAGTCCCACATTCATTCTTGGAATATGGCACGGGGGTGATTAGCTGAAAGAAAGATTTGGTTCAACCAATCTATGGTTAGGTGGTTTGTAAAAGTCCTAAACTTGGTTGGATTTTGCATATGTTAATAAGAGCTCTTTCTCTTTGATATTTCACATGTAAATATATTGGTTTATATGTGATTCTTATGGCTGTTATATCCTTGTTATTTTTGTTAGTTATATGCTAGTTATGAGTATGTTTTATGACAGACTTGATGTATGGCTCTCATAATTTTTTATTAGTAATTGAAAGTATAATGAATACATGACCTAATAGATAACAATGCAACTATTGTGATATGACAACTATGCTTCTTTACAAATCTTAGATAAGTATGAGACCCTTATGCTCAAATCTGATGTTATGACTTGTAGATTGCGAATTTGTGACATGTTTGACGAATTGTTTGTCATGGCTAGTAGGGGTTCAATCAAGTCATTGATCAAGTGTATGCATTAGTACCTTTGTTCCAATACCATTTATCGTTTCTGGAAGTTTAATGAGGTTCTAGGTAGTGGCCTGAGTCTTGACCTTGAAAAAGTGGCACAAAATCCAGGGTCCTTGGCTTAGAACTAGCTGAAAAAAGTCTATAGTCGCTGGCATGCCCTTGTTGTGGGAACGACTAGAAGTCTTCAGTCACATGCATGGCTTGTCATGGGAGCAACTAGGGATCCAAATCATTGAAATGTCAAGTTTCCTTAGGGGTTGGTCACCTGGAAGGGTTGGTTTCCTCTTGAAGGCTTGTAGCATGTGTGAAAGGTCAGATTGGTTTGGTTTTGTTGGTTCCACTTCCTTAACTATACATGGGGAGTTGAGTCACATCACAGTAGTCTCTCATCACATGTTTACCCCAACGGACCGGTTAACTTGGGTAAATGTGGGAGGAGGGTGTTACAAAGTGGTATCAGAGCATGGTTCACCCCTTGGACTAGATGGGTCGTGTGTTGGTCATGCATACATATCAAGTGTATATATGTTCTTCATGCTTGTTATGTATGCATGGTGTTGGTCATGGTTGCATTTGCGTCGCCATGTGAAAGTTGATGGTGTTGTTTTTTGATGTGTTTGTCATGAGTGTATGCCAGTCATACATTAGTTATGCATGTGAGTGCTTATATGTTGTTATGCATACATTGACACGGTTATAGTTGTCATGCATAAGGTCATGGTATGTGGATGGTATGATCAAGCATTGTTAACTGGATAGTAGTTAAACTGATATTTTATGGTGATCTGATTATGATTATACATGTATCGTGCTAATCTGGTTGATCTTGCAGATGATATATCCTCCCCTAAACTATACTAAGGAATGTTGATTATGTTATGTTTTGGTTTGACCTGACATGGCGTACTTGCAAGAAAAAGATTAAAGATGACTAGCAAGATGGTAGACTACGATTCACGATATTGTCCCTATGGGTCATATGAGTAGCACGGTGTTGGGAATTTTTCTGATTTAGCATAAACATTGAGAAGCTTGAAGGTAGAAATAAGGAGTTGCAAGGTTGATAATGACAGGATCATTCAGGCACAGTAGAAACAAGCAGAAGTCAATGAAGTAATCATTTAGACTTTATCAGAATTGTAGAGACAGGGACCGCTTAGGATCAACCATGGGTAGGATGACAAAACTAATGGGGCATATGGCAGTAGATCTCATGGTGGGAATATATGGGATGGGGATGACATGATCAAAGATGGCAAGCTATTGGATACTCCGGATAGGAGAGGTGATGGACATAGGTTCTATTCTAGTTTTGGTTCTAATAGGCACTATGATCATCATCGTTATCATCCTTACAGGAGGAGTGATAGGGGATATTTTCCATATGAGTTCAAGAAAGTGAAGCCACCTACCTTTGATGGAGATTTGAAGAAACCAAAGGATGTAGAAGCATGGGTACTTGGGACAAAGAAATTCTATGAGATGCATGATTACACAAAGAATACGAATGCCCAAATAGATATCTTCAACCTCAAAGGGAAAGTAGACATTTGGTGGGAAGATGCGAACTGAGTCAGAGACATCATAATAAAGGAGTTGAGTTGGCATGAATTCAAGAGACTTTTCAGGAAGAATTACTTGCTACGACAACAAATCCAAGGAGTTCTATGAGCTAAAGATGTGATCGATGGTATATGAGGAGTATATGACCAAGTTTCTGGAGTTATTGAGGTATGTACTTTATCTTAAGGATGGGAAGGCCAAAGTTCATAGATTTTTTAGTGGATTTCCATTAGCATTTAGAGATCAAATTAACTATAATGAACCTCAATCGCTTGAAGATGTTATTGTGAAATTGAAGCATTGTTATGAGCAGTCAAAGCATAAGATAAAATCTCAATAAGGTTGGAAAGGGAAAGACAAAGGTAAAGGTAAATGGCAACTGAAAAGAACAAGGCCTTAAGATGCATGTGAGAAACAAAAGGTTGCACCTTACAAGATGTTTAATGGGTCACAACATGGAGGGCAGCGAAATAAAGGTGATGGTACATGATGGTTGCAGTGTTGGACATGTGGTAAGGAGAATATTAAGAGGGATTGTCCATAGAATCAGGGTGGTAGGCCTCATATTTACAGAGCATAAGAAGCGTAGGAAGTTGGGGATGTTGGGCACATCATTCCACGAATCTATGTAATGTTAGATAACAAGCAGGTAGATCACCAGGCAACTTTTATCAAGATGGACAATAAGCTGTGTGATCAAGTTGTTTCCATTTTGATTGACCCTGTATCTAATTATAGTTATGTTAGTCCTAACCTGGTGGATAAGTGTGGTTTGAATAAATAAGTGCATTGATTCGGATCTTGGGGGAGGCCCCCAAGATCTAAAAAAAATTGAAATGGATCTTGGGGGGAGGCCCCCAAGATCTAAAAAAATGCAATGCCAGAAGAAAAAGCGGAAAACGCCCAATAAACAAAACCACAAAGAACCTTTTTATTAAAATGGAGAATAACTGTAAAAACTACATTGTGGTGGACAATCTGTCCTTTTACAAAATGCGACTTGTTACTTATAGTATTTTTCAATTACAATACCACGGGTCAATTCCATGGCTGAATGAATACCATGGGTGGATGTCACAATACCATGGGTAAATACCATGGGTGAGTGAATACCATAGGTGACTGTCACTTACAATACCTTGGGTGGATAAATACCATGGGTGGATGCCACTTACAATACCATGGGTAAATTCCATGAGTGGATGAATAACATGGGTGGATGAATACCATGGCTTGATGCCATTTTCCATTCAGATCATTCCTCCTTCCTTAAGAAGCAATGGTCCCCAATGCGTGAAGTTCCCTCCTGCGAAGCCTTTGTTGAATATGAAGAGCCACTGAAGATAAGGGTTTTATGTGGTTAACCCATAACCATGATGAACGAATATCCAAGGATAGAGATACCCTATAATGCTTGTGACCAACTATGATATTGACAGTGTGCGGCCTAGAAAATGGACCTCGATGAAGTGTGGGTTTGTGGATGACCCATAACCATGATGAACGAAGATCCGAGGATAGAGATACCCTGTAATGCTTGTGACCAACTGTGATACTGACAGTGTGCAGCCTAGCAAATGGACTTCGATGAAGTGTGGGTTTGTGGATGACCCATAACCATGGAAAACAAGGATTTAAGGATAGAGGTACCCTGTAATGCTTGTGACTAACTGTGATACTAACAGTGTGCAGCCTAGCAAATGGACTTTGATGACAAGGATTTTGTGCAGTTGACCCATAACCGTGATGTTGACTGTTGATGTAGTAGGTGCCTACATAGCCTGGGGTGAGAGGGCACGTCTCCAAAGAACCCAAGACAAATGCTGCTATGTTGAAACTGATGAATGTGAAGCAGGTGCCTACTAAAGCAGTGAGGTGGGAGGGCGCGTCTCCAAAGGGAACCCGCTCCGAATGCTGCTCTAGAATTAAAATGGACATAACTCGGTCAATAAACTCAAAATATTTATTATAACCCATTTTTGGAAATAGAAGGACCATTTTGCATTCATCTCATGTGTTGGGAATCCTTATTTGGACACTCTAGAATCTCATATTCGTGCTGCAATTTTTCCACCATCACAAAAGTTCTGAAAAAACGGTTGGTTTTAAATCAATGATATCTCCCACATCCGAACTCCAATTCATCCCATTTTTTTTTTGAAATTGAGTGATTTTTTGAGAGGAGCTCAGATCTACAATAATTTTTTTGGAATGCTGCACCAAAATTGCAAAAAATATAGGAGAGTCGTCGTCCAAGAATTGTCATCATAAACATTTATGCAACATGGCTTATTTTAAATCGGTGATATCTCCCTCATCCGAACTCCGATTCGACCGATTTTTTTTTGAATTTGGGTATTTTTCGCAAGGAATCCAAATCTATTAATTTTTTCACAAATGTTGCACCAAAAATTTCAGATCTGATCTGCAAACTCGCCCCCCAAAAACATTCCTAAAAAAAAAAAAAAAAAACCAAAAAAAAAAAAAAAAAAAAAAAACTTCCCGCTTGGCCCAAGAAAATGCTTTGTGGATGACGTAGCACATGCCTGAATTTTTTTGAATATTGCTGCAAAAATTGAAATTGAAACATGCATCAAACCCTCATTCCCATGGAATCATAACCTGCTATGATACCACTGATCTGGATCTTGGGGGAGGCCCCCAAGATCTAAAAAAAATGAAATGGATCTTGAGGGGGAGGCCCCAAGATCTGAAAAATTGCAACGCCAGAAGAAAAAGAGGAGAACGCCCAATTAAAAAAACCACAAAGAACCTTTTTATTAAAACAAAGAATAACTGTAAAAGCTACATTGTGGTGGACAATTTGTCCTTTTACAAAATGCGACTTGTTACTTATAGTATTTTTCAGTTACAATACCACGGGTCAATTCCATGGGTGAATGAATACCATGGGTGGATGTCACAATACCATGGGAAAATACCATGGGTGAATGAATACTATGGGTGGATGTCACTTACAATACCATGGGTGGATGCCACTTACAATACCATGGGTAAGTTCTATGGGTGGTTGAATAACATGGGTGGATGAATACCATGGGTTGACGTCATTTTCCATTCAGATCATGCATGCAGAATGCTAGTTAGTGTAGTTAGCTACAGGTACAAAAAAAAGAGTGTATCACTAGGTAAGAGCTTGTATATTCGAGTTGAATGGTATGCCTACCTTAGAAAATTTGAATGTATTGTCGTTGGAATCACATAATATGATTTTGGGAGCCCCAAGGGTTAGTTCAACTAGTCAAATAAGTGCCTCGTCGTTCAGGAGGTCATAGGGTCAATTCTCCCCGAAGCCCTTGGGGTTAGGCCTAGCTATTGGCCGTGGGGCTTGATACTCTTGATCAAGCTCAGATATTTCCATGGATGTAGCGGCCACCTAGTGACTGCGGGTGTCTGTGAACCACAAATGGAAAAAAATAAAAAATAAAAATATGATTTTGGGTATGGAATGGTTGTATCTTCATGTGACTAAAGTGGATTGTTATGATAAGGCCATTGAGTGTTTAAATGACAATGGAGAACAAAAAATCTTGTAGGGTAAGAAGAAGGCAACATCACTTAGAAGAGTGACAACTATGCACGCAAAGCGCAGTTGCAGAAAAGGGTGTGTTCTATTTTCAATGCATATATCCAGTGATAAAGGTAAGGATGTCGAGGTTGTGGAGGCACTGAGCAGGTACCCAATCTTGCAGCAGTTTCATGATGTGTTTCCAGCAAAGATTTCAAAATTGCCTCCTCATAGAGAAGTGGACTTTTCCATTGATTTGGTACCAGGGGTAGCACCAACATCGAAGGAACCGTACAGGATGAGAACACTAGAGCTAGTAGAGATGAAGTTACAGTTGAAGGAAATGCTTGACAAGGGATACATTAGGCCAAGTTTATCATCGTGAGATGCACCAATGTTTTTTTTGAAGAAGAAGGATGGTACCCTCAGACTATGCATTAATTACATACAGTTGAACAAGGTTCCCATTAAGAACATGTATCTGTTGCCGAGGATTGATGACTTGTTCGATCAGTTGAAGGGAGCAGGAATGTTCTCAAAGATTGATCTGAGATCATGATACCATCAAGTACGCATCAAAGAAGAGGACATATACAACATCACTTTTAGGACCAGGTATGGGCATTATGATTTTGTTGTAGTTCCATTTGGTTTGACTAACGCTCCATGTACTTTGATGTACTTGATGAATAGTGTATTGTGTCCTTATGTGGACAAGTTTGTTATTGTGTTCAATGATGACATCTTGATATATTCTAAAAATGAGGAAGAGTGTGCCAGGAACTTACAACGATGTTGAGATTACTGAGGGAGCATCAATTGCATGCCAATCTTTGCAAATGTAGTTTCTTTCAGACAAAGGTTCATTACTTGGGACATGTGGTTTCCAAGGATGGCATAGTAGTGGATCTAGAGAAGAGAAGAGCTATCATGGAGTGAGAAGCTCCTAGACTTGTGGATGAGGTAAGGTCATTCATGGGGTTAGTAGGTTATTGTAGGAGGTTGATCAGGAACTTCTCTCACATTGCAGATTCGATTACGCCAATGTAGAGGCATGGGAACAAATTGGAATAGATAGAGGAATGTGCAGAAATTTTTGAAAAGTTGAAGCAACCGCTGACGAATTCTCTAGCGTTAAAGACTTTTGATCTAGGCAAGGAATTTGTGGTATGCACAGATGCTTGCAAGAGAGGACTTGGTGGGGTCCTTATGTGAGAAGAATAGGTAATATGTTATGAGTCATGGAAACTGAATGAGCATAAGCATAACTATTCTACACATGATCTTGAGTTGGTAGTGATCATTAATGCTTTGAAGATGTGGAGACATTATCTTCTTGGCAAGTGGTTCATCTTGATGAATTATCGCAATGGATTGAGGTATCTATTTGACCAATGAAATCTGAATGTCAGCTAAGCTAGATGGTTTAACACGATTAGTGAGTTCGACTTTGAGATCGCGTACATTAAAGGTAAGGAGAACAAGGTTGCAGACGCCCTTAGAAGGAAAATACAGGTGAATCACATAACAACTATGAGTTCTTATGGGATAGACTTACAGGATCACATCTTACAGGCAAGACAATAGGATGGCAGGTACATGGAGCTTATGTAGAAGTTATAATAGGGTATAGGTGGTCAGGATGTGGACTATTTTCTTACCACAGATGGTTTGATTATATTTAGGGACATGATATATGTCTTGAATGACAACAAGCTCAAGAAGACTATCTTGCGAGAGTTTCATGCAAAATCGTATTCAAGTCACCCAGGATACCAGAAAACTTTGACAGTAGTGAAGAAGTTTTATCATTGGTCGAATCTGAAGAAGGACGTGACAAAGTTTGTGGCTAGATGTTTGGACTATCAGCAGGTGAAGGCAAAGCGTAAGAATCCAGGTGGACTACTGATAGCTGATTCTGATTCCAGAGTGGAAGTGGGAGGTCATTTCAATGGGTTTCATCATAAGTTTGCCAAGGACATATGGACAGCATGATTCCATCATGGTTGTGGTGGACATGTTGACAAAGGTAGCACACTCCATTCCAATGAAGTCTACATATTCAGCTAGTGATGTGGCACAGGGATTCATCAGAGACGTCATCTGCAAACATATGAACAAACATAGAGGGTCAATAGGATATTGGAGGATATGTTGAGGATGTATGTGATGCATCAACAACAAAAGTGGGAAGAGTATCTTCCACTAGTTGAGTTTGCTTACAACAATGGGTACCATGAATCTTTGAGGATGAGTTGGCTTGAAGCACTATTTGAGTGGAGTTGTAATACTCCCATCAGTTGGAGTGATCGAGTGAATAGGGTGTTAATTGAATCGGGCATGTTGGTAGAGATGGAACAGGAAATGCAGGTAATCAAGAAGGATCTGAAAGCAACACAAGGCAAGAAATTTTTTTATGTAGATCGGAGCAGGATGTTTAGAGTTTTAGGTTGGGGAACAAGTGTATTTGCACATCAAGCCCAAGAAGAGCTCCTTGAAGATTGAATCATGTGCCAAGCTGGCACCTCAGTTTTGTGGACTTTTCAAGATTCTTGAAAGGATTGGACTAGTAACCTATCGACTTGCACTGCCTCCCACAGTGCAAGTCCATGATGTTTTCCATGTGTCATTGCTTAAGAAGTATGTTAAAGATGTTGATCATGTAATTGTCTTTTCTGTATTGTAGGTGGAGCCATATGGAGAATTACAGCTGGAACCTTAGTGTATATTGCATAGAAAGATGTTCATGCTTTGGAACCGAGCAATCAAATAGGTTAAAGTGCAGTGGAAGCACTTTGGGCCCAATGAAGCTACATGGGAGATGGCGGATCAAATGCGGGTTATGTATCCTTCTTTATTTGCTGGCTGAATGTTTTTGGTATATGTTTTGGTGTGATGTTTTTTGGTATATGTGCATATGTATATGGATGTAAATACCACCATGAGCTATGTTATAAAGCTCCAATAAGCGGTATGGGTGTCATGTTGTTATGGTAGTTATGTGTCATGTTGATTTGCTTCTTATCAAGTTGATCATTGTAAATACTACATCGAGCTAAGTTATAAAGCTCCATGGGAAGTATGTTTTGCTTTCAGCAATATTGTTAGTTGTAGGTGTCATTGAACACCAAGGATGGTATTCCCCCAAGGGGGAGGGTTTTGTAACAACCCAGGTCAAAATTCCATGTAATAAAGTTAATAAAGGCAAAATAATAACCAAAGTCATGTGACACATATTCCAAACTGAATGTTTGCCAAAACATCTTAGTGTGGGTGTTCATTTGGTTTATTATGGCTAAGGAAATTGGAAAAAGTAATGGCAAAGGATTTTGAAATGCAAAGGGCATTAATTGGCATTTTATTTATGAAAATAATGGAAATTAGGAGAAAAGGAAGGTGAAAGGTCACAGGTTGCATGTGAGAAGGAAAATAATGGAATTTTGAAGAAAATATAGGCCTCATTAATAAGGGCTTCTAAGGATCATTTCACAACCTTTTGTAAGTTTAGTTTTGGAGCTCTCTCTCTCTATTCTCTCTCACTCTCGCTCTTGTACACTTAGAGCAATCTTGGAGCACTCTAGCATTAGATCAAGGAAAGCAAGGAAGGATCAAGAAGGCAAAGGAAAGCAAGGATCAAGCAAGGAAGAGTAGCATCTAGCAACTACAACGAGATTATTTGCAAGTATTGATTTGCATGTGGGATTTCCTTGCTAGATTTGGCAAGCATGATACACGCATGTGTGTATTTGGTTCTCTTGTTGGCATTGGCATGGGTTTTTCTAGGTGTGACAATGTTCATCAACTTTACCTTGATATTTCTGGATAACCATGGTGCGATGGGTTCTCTTTTATTTGGTTGATATGGATTGTTGGATGGTTTCAAAGCTGAGTGAGGTGGTCTCCAAAAGAAAGAACACAAGGCGTAGGAATCCCTGGACCAAAGAAGGTAGGATTGCGGTAAAGCTAGATTTTTTGTTCCTCGGTAGGCCTAGGAATCCTCGACTAGTGAATGATGTGATATCTAATAAATCTTAGAGGTGTTTGCCCTTGATCAGGTCTATGAATCCTTGACCGGTGAATGACGAGATATATGGTAAATCCTAGAGGGTGGAGTCTTGATTAGGCCTTGGAATCCTTAACCATTGTATGGTGGCATGTACAGTAAAGCCTAGAGACTAGGAGACAGGAAAATTCATCATGATGTAGGTGGAGAAATCTGATAGCATCCATGCTTGTTTAGGGCCTAGTGATTCGGAGGGGATTGTGGTAAAGCCTGAGGAAACCTAGTTTGGTTTGGTTTTGAGTCCCACATTCATGCTTGGAAAATGACAAGGTGGTGATTGGTTGAAATAAAGATTTGGTTCAACCAATCTATGGACGGGAGGTTCGTGGAAGTCCCAAATTTTGTTGGCTTTTGCATATGTTAATAAGATATCTTTCTCCTTGGTATTTCATGTGCAAATATATTGGTTTATATGTAATTCTTATGGTTGTTATATCCTTGTTATTTCTATTGGTTATATGTTGATTATGAGTATGTTTTATGTCAGACTTGATGTATGAATCTCATCATGTCTTGATTAGTAATTGAAAGTATAATGAATACATGACCTAATAGATGATAATGCAACTATTTTGATATAGGAACAACGCTTCTTTACAAATCTCATATAAGTATGAGACCCCTATGCTTAAATATGATGTTATGACCTATAGATTGCATAATTGTGACATGTTTAACGAAATGTTTGTCATGGCTAGTAGGGGTCCAGTCAAGTTATTAATAAAGTGTTTGCATTAGTACCTTTTTTCCAATGTCATTTATCATTTTTGTAAGTTTCATGAAGTTTTGGGCAGTGGCCTGAGTCTTGGCCATGAAAAAGTGACACTAAATCTGGGGTCATTAGCTCACAACTAGCTAAAAAATTCCATAGTCACTACCATACCCTTGCTATGGGAGTGATTAGAAGTCCTCAGTCACATGCATGGCTTGTCATGGGAGCAACTGGGGGTCCATATCAGTAAAATGTGAAGTTGCCTCAGGGATTGGTCACCTTGAAGGGTTGGTTGGCTCCTGATGGTTCTGTAGCATATGTGAAAGGTCAGATTGGTTTGGTTTTGTCAGTTCCACTTCCTTAACTATACATGGGGAGTTTAATCACATCACAGTAGCCTCTCGTCACATATTTACCCGAGTGGACTGGTTAACTTGGGTAAATGTGGGAGGAGGGTGTTACACCTTATTTATCCATGACTTGGGTTGGTTGTTTTGAGGTTGGATTTGTAGACCTGTTCTCCCACTTATTCCTTTGCTTTAATTCTTGCTCAAATTTGATAACATATATATAAGCAACTTCCAATGAGGAAATGTCTAAGACATCCATCTTCATTTAGATGTATGCACATAGTCCAATATGATACTGCAAAAGTAGATTTTGCTCAAGAGTCTTTGACGCTTGGATTTGAGTGCAAGGTACGGAAAATATAAGTGTACTCCAACACTATTTGATCTCTCTCCTATAACAACGTTGTTCATCTCGTGTATTGGTCATCATGGTTCCCTACAGGGTAGAATTCCTCCTCGAGGAAATCTACAAAATCTACCCAAGTGGTTCTTACATTGAATATCACATACTCTTCTTTGTTTTGTCTCTCCCATTAACCTTCCACCAATCTTTAACACAGGGAAGGGATTTCAGAGTGCAAAGGTAATCTTTTCATTGTCGAACAAAAAATTTTGGACAAAGTAATAGCCATTTAATAGATTTAACCATTTCTCTAAAGCATTTGCATCTATTTTTCATTCAAGTAAGGGGATATCTAAGTTAACTTGTACCTTAAAGGGTGTTGCACCTCCAAAATTGTCGTTGGTTGAAGATACCTTGACTACTGTTGCAAGTCATTGAAGGATCTGGGAAAAATTGTCCATGATCTCATTTTTCTCTCACATGAGTGCTTCCTCAAGCAACAAATTGATAGGATCTCCCACCTCATCTCTCTTTTCTTCCACCATGGCAGGTTGCTTGGGTTGGCAAGAGCAATCATTCCTTAGTGAAACTAGCTTGAGACCCAACTATCTGTACCCTTGCTTCATTGGGGACATGCACCGAGAAACAACAAAGGGAAGATTTCGTAGTTATCTAGGTTGTACAATGAAAGAAATGAAAGGCAAGAAAGGAAATAAAACACACATAGAAAAATATAATAGAGAACACAATAATATGGTGAAAACCAAACTTCAATTAATAAATTAAATAACAAAATACTATAGAACACGAATTTGCTATAATGGTTGTATGTATCTCTGAAGAGAGAGATGGTCACTACATGCATTTGCAAAAGCTATTAAAAGAGGCCAAAAGAAAGGCCTTTTAAAATAAATAAATAACCCTAAAGGTTCAAAACCCTAACCTTAGAAGATGGAGCACCAAAAAATTTATGGGTGTCAAGGTGCTTAGTTGGTACATCAACTTCCCATGGGTGCAACTTTTGCATACAATATCTGTTTGGGGTGCACAATAGCTTGTTGAAAATAACTATTTGAGGAATACAAATTTTAATTGGGGCCAATGAATTCCATGACAACAATTGGCCCCTCAAATTTCTAGAAAACACCATTTAGGGCCTTAACACGACCCTGGAAGTTTAGGACCCAAGAAAGCAATATAAAAACAACTAAGAAGTTAGAGAACTATTGAGTTAGTGGAAGAGGTGGGTGGCCACCAACATCCAATTGGATCAATGAAGAACTTGCTAATGATAAGTGTGAGATGATATTCTTATCCATATGATACACATAAATACACGACCTTTAGTTTCATCTCCCAAGAGGTATATTGGGCTTGTTGTGACTACTCAACTTCACTTGTAGCTTTTCACCTCCCTCTCAATTGAATAATTTACATAATCCCCTTAGGATTATGTTTCCAACACTCCTCATAGTTCGTTGTCTCTTTCTAGGAGAACCCTCTCGTCATAAACCTTACATTGAACTTCTTGATGCTACCATCCGCAACATGCTTGATTTTGTAGAGCCACTTGGAAGTTACTATTGACTTCCCCTTCTATATTGGCATTATTTTTTAAACATCATTTTTCAGTGATGGAGGTAATACTCCTCCACTGTGGAATCCATCCAAACTTGTATGTTTGTTTCCTCCTAAAAATGGAAGGCTCAGAATCGATTGATGTTGCCCATGAATGCCATATAAGTACTAAACTTCGTTAGAGGCTTGTTCTCCCTAAATGTGCTCCTAGGAGAAAAAACATACTCCTGATCATTTCTTAATGTTTCTGTGAACCATCGAGGTCTCTCGACAAAACTATAAGGGGCTAATGTCTCCTCCTCCTCACCTGAAGGTTGTCGTCCTAAACTAGATAACCTGGGACATATGGATTGAAGACTAGCTATGCTCAAAAGCATGTCCAAATGAGTTTAAGGAGGTTTTAGACAAGATGGAGAAAGATGGAGCAAATATTTGCACTCACTAATAACATCCACAGAGAGAGCTTGTGAGGGATTTTAGAGTGTCAAATAGAGAGAAAAGTACCACGATCCTCATGGTTTAAGAAGGCCACACACCATGGCTCTGATACCACTGTTAAACTCATAAGAATGGAGAACTCATTAATGATAAGTGTGAGATGATATTCTTATTCATATGATATACATAAATTCATGACCCTTAGTTTCATCTTCCAAGAGGTCTCTTGGACTCCTCATGACTATTCAACTTCATTATGACTTTTCGCCTTCCTCTCAAGTGAATAATACAATTTATGTAATAATATGCTAAGGGTTATGTTTCCAACACTCCCTGTTTAATTTGAAGGGTTGTATTTTAATACAAGAAGAGAGATGGAATATAGAGGGGGGTAGTAGCCAATGGATGGATGTGATATCTAAATATGGGTTTAAGGAAGACCACAAACCAAATGGGTAGTAGAAGCCAAAGTATTCTATTGGTGGTTGTTTAAAGCATACCACCAACTATGGAAATTGGCTCGAAGCAATTCCCAAAACAATTCCAAACTGAGATAGAAGCTTATATCTTTTGCAAAATGGATTTGCTCTCTAATGGTGGTTTAAGTTGACCACAAACTATTGATATGGTGGTTTAAAGATGACCACAAACTATTGATATGGTGGTTTAAAGATGACCGCAAACTATTGTCTTGTAGAAGATGTAAGTATTCTACTAAGTGGTGGTTTGTGGAGGACCCCAAATCAAATCATGCTCGTGGAACATGACTATGTCTCTACCAAGGTAACCATTTCCTTTGAGCTATGTTGTTCATTTTCTATATACTATAATTGTCTATCTTTGATTGTTTGTTCAACATATTCACACTCCATTTGCACTACCTTGCTATGCTTCCCTTAATATTGGTTTCTACCACTTACCTTTATATGATTGTATGGTTCTTTGGCATCCAGAGGGTGGTGCATACATTAATGTGAAATGGTCTTTTATTACTTAGGGAAATGGAGGCATGTCTTGATCTCAAGGGTCTTCTAAACTTTAAGAATTTAGTACCTCATATTCCTCCCCATCACTTTATTTCCGCTCATTGTTTTTAAGCCCATTTATCAGTTATTTGTTTTGGATTATGGGTTATTAGAGTGAATAATTTTGAGTTTGTATACTTTTACTCTTTTGATTCTAGTTGGTTCATCAGACAAATTTGGGCTACATATGCATGTGGGCATGACATTGTTTACATCTAAAAGGACACCTTCATAATATATTGTTTGAATCCATCCCTTGTCTTGGTACTCAAAGACTATAAATTTTGGAGGGCCCATTTGTATATGAACCCTAACTCAAGTTGTGTATAGTTTGTTCTTGGTTGTTGTTGTTGTTGTTTTTTTTTAATATGAATTTTTTTGGGGAGTTCCCTATTACTTTTACTGTATTATCATTTCAAAATTCCAATGGGAGTATAAGAGAATGCCTATGGTTGGATCATAAGACATGACCAATCAAGGAAATTTTCCAAACTTAGATAGACATCCATTCTAGCAAATCACTTATGTAGAATTTGAATATTGTGATTCTATTCCCATTGGTGAAATTAATCTTAAGCATAAGAATGTGGCTTTATATGATCTTTAGGAAGGGTTTGTCCTTGTCCCTTGCCATCTTCATCGGTATGAACCTCCTAAATATGCTTTAAACATCCTTACTATGGGGTAGTTATATTCTTTCACTCGTGGCCACACTTCCTTAGACATATTTTCTCTAAAGAAAACTACAAATTTACTATTGCTAAAGTTTATTCTTTATTCTTACAACTCTTTTAAATGTTACCCTCGGATACGAGTGTTGGACGACATATCTCACGTAATAAATACCCAAATGAACTATCCCCACAACTCATTTAACATGGGATTTTGGCGGCACCATGGACTCACATTCTATAACTTTTCAGGTTTGGATCATGAAGGTGGTGACAAGTCCACCCTCCCTTGGCATTTACGGCACATGACAAGTTGGTATGCTTGCCTTGTCGCCTGACCAGAGGACCTTAATGTTATATAAGAGGCTTTAGGAACATACACAATTCAACTCTGTAACACCTTACATAGTGATCAAGAACTCACGTGACAAGACCTACATTAGTTTTCAGAACAATAATGGTGCACGAACATAGTCGTCCCCACAAAGGAGGCCGAGGAAGGGGAAGACCTCCTCTCCCCCCTTGGCATGGACAAGGCAATGAACATTTCGACTGCAACATTCCTCATCGTTATCACAAAATGGTCACATAGGTAGAGGCTCAGGAACTGAGAGTTACGAGAGACCACCTATGGGCTCTGCCTAATCTCCTTTGTCGACACTTTGGGGACTAGGAGGATGTAAACCTATTGTTGGAAGGCAATGTGCTCGACATGGAATTCACCTACAACACACCAAAGCTCCCTATTGACGCAATGCGAACCTTCATGGCATGCAACTCCAAGGCTATGTGTCTCCTTCTACGGATATAGTTATGCACTCCCCCTCGCTCTCTTCAGTTCAAAGTGATACACAACATGACATGCATTGCAATCCTTCACGAAGGCATCAATAGACCCTTGACGACTCAATTGTTGCTCTAGTTGGCTTGGGCCCATCCAACAACAAAAGTGGCCAAGTTAGCAACCATGGTGCCATGTCTCTCCAGTAGCAATGAGCACAACCAACGTCACAAGTTAGCCGATTCCATAGGGCATCCCCTTTCCATAATGCAAATTACTACAAGTCCTGCCTAGTGGTCCAAGAAGATCCTCCTGAATGCTAATCAGGCAATGTCTGTCCCTCAAGATAGCTCCTCTTGCAGCCATAATGTCTCTCTACTCTTGGTTCCATCAATATTTTTGTCTATTTAGTCACTATGTACTCAACCAAAAGACCTCTGGTTTCTCATCTAAAGCCTTCTCTTGTTTCTCTAATTTACTTCTTTTCTCAACCTTAAGCTTCTAATTCTCCTCTAAAACCTCCTCTTCTTCTCTAATTTACTTCTTTTCTCAACCTTAAACTTCTAATCATAACTAGCTTTTGCATAACTTCAAAACTCTAATTTATATAATTTTTATACAAATATTTTCAAAAAATTACATAGCCTCAAAGCTCTAATGATATATATAATTTTTGTGCAAATGTAAAAAAGAAAACAACTCCTCTGAATATATTTTATCTTATATAAACATATAAATATATGAAATCAAATGACATTATACTTACTTTACTATTTAAATAATTTTAAAAGACTAAAAGTAATAAGTAATCCTCGTACAAAGTATAAAATGACTATGCAAACTTGGTGAATTTCTCCTGTCTGCCATGCCATGCCATGTAATATAAAACTTAATATCATACTTAATATCTTAGTTACAACTTTCCCATGTAAAACCAGTTCAAACTACCAAAAAGAATAAAACCAATTTCACGCATGGCTTTAAATGGGCGCTAGGTAAAACGCATCAAATAAAACTTATAAATGCCCTTTTCTTCCCCCTTCTCTGGTCAGTGACAGTGTTATGTATTTAATGCATATTATTAGATATAAAGAGCTAAATTTAGGCCTTGAAATTTTAATAATTTGTTGAAATTTATGCATCTTGGGTTGGGTTTGAAAGAGCCACTACAAGACCATGCAAGCTTCTCTTCGCTTCTCCTCGCTTCTCCATCACGCCTCCTCCTCCTCTACATATATTCATCATCTGCAGATAAATTATTCATCCTACCATGATAGATGACAAAGCTCCTCCTCCTTCTCTGCTGCTAATTCTCAGGTCTTCTATTCTGCTTGAGGGGAGTTAGCACAGTCCAAGGATTTACATAATCCCAACCCTCATATGGGTAAACTCTGCGCTTACTTTTCATGCAATGCCATCAGATTCATTTGCTGGATATATATTTTGAAAATTCACGGATTCATCTAGGGCTTCAAATCTGTTTTCTTTGGGTATTCTGTAAAATCTTGGATAAGTTTAATTGATTTTGATCCTTCCAAACTGATCATTAATTGCAATTAAGAGGGTTTAGGGTTTTATTTTTCTTGAAAGCCGAGGTTGATTTTCATATATAATATATATATATATATATATTTTTTTCCAATTAATTTAAAAAAATTAAAATTTAAACAAATAAAATATGTTCTTGCCTGGACTCCGATCAGCTATGTTCAAAAGGCATCATTTTGCAATTTTTATGAAACGAATTTAGATACATTATGTTTAATTGATTAATAGATGGGGTTTTAGCTCTTGTTTTGGGTGTCTGCTGAGAAGATGGGGTCTTTTTATTAAAATATAGGAAGAAATAAACTTATCATCGGTTTAAGTTGTCTGGCTGGTTGATCGGTTTTTTGGAAGCTTGTCATTAAACCTTTTTTATTAATGTATATTGGCTTTTGGACGCTGTGGTGTTTTGCTTGCCTGGAAGCTATTTCTTCTTTTTTCCTGACCAAAGACATCGTTTGTTTTTAGCTTTAGGGGTCTTGGACAGCTTTGAATCTTGATTGGAGATATGCCATAGACACAAGCATTAGTTTCTTACTGATTAGCCTATTCGTTCTTTGGGCTTTTGATTATTTGCTGTCTTTTTTTTGGTAGGTTAAAACACACTTTTTCTAACTTTTCCACAAGAAAACATGCAATGTTTTCTTGCTTTCTCAGGAGGTTTTTTACAAAGACAAATAAACCAGAGGTCATCACTTACAAGTAAACATACAATGTGCTTTTTCAGGAGTTTTTTACAAAGACAAATAACCCAGAATCCATTACTTCTCTCTTGGGTTTAAAACCTGAGATTAAATTAACTGTTGCCTCTCTTTTTTAACAGATGTTTTAGATGACATGCCAAACCGATCGCTGATCTCTTGCTGAGAAGTAGAAATTGATTGTTGGCATTTTTCTTGGATATCAAGATTCAGGAAATAACTCATTCATGACTCACAAATTCGACCCCATGACCTCAACAACCGATTAAGTTCGACCAACGCCGGTGCTGACTTAATTTTGCTTTTTAACTATTAAAGTGAGCTTTTATTTATTTTCTTTTGTAGTTGAATGTGTTGTTTTATGAATTTTCCTTGTTTTGTTGCTTGATGACAAGGGTTATTATCAGGTTATCTGGGTAATTTTTGCTGCATGCTTTGGTTATTTGACATTCAAGTTTATCAATTATGTCCTATGAAATTGAATCTCTTTTGTTTGTTGTGGAGTGGCGTTTCTGGGGCAGCTAGTCCAACCAGGTTTGCCAATTTTATGGTCGTGGATGGAACGGCGGATGTTGGCTTTGTGGTTTGTTGGTGGCAGCTTTGGAGCTTGTAGAGCTGGCTTGGTTAGCTGTAGCTTCCTTAGTCTTACATTTTTGGGTAACTTGATATGAAAGGTGGCACAGAACAGGACGACGAAGAGTTTGAGATGCTTTTAGGGGAAATTCCAAGTGCAACCGCTGCACCTCCACATCTGGAGGAGGTTCAGAGAACTGATGAGTCCCCAAAAGGAGAAGGTGTTTTACTGCAGCAGAATGCCAGGAAGTCTTCTACTACAGGAACTTATGATGACTTTTATCAGGATTATCAGGGAGCAAAGAATCTGTCTGCATCCCCTGATGGCACCATTGTTTCTATTTCTCCAATGCCATCCAGCCGCTTTCCTGCATTTTATGGTGGCCTATCTTTCAATGGTTCTGCTAGTGGGAGCTCATTACAGCTTCAACCAGAGCAGCAGCATACTAAAGTGCAAGGAGCGGTGCATATAGAGACCAACACAGAACAAGGGCAGTTACAATCGAATGTCTCCATCCATCACAATGGGATTGCCTTGCCCACCAAGCAAGTATTTGTGGACAATCAAGCTTTGACAACTGCATTTGGAAATCTAAATTTTAAAGAGGATAAGGTGTTAAGTCAGGGCGTCCAGGCATCTGGTCAACCTGGAGATGGAATGTATGGCAGTTCTGTATCAGTGAATGGACAAGCTCCAACAATTGCTGCAAAAGTCTATTCACATTTTGATGTAGCGACTATTTCAGTTCCTGGACATTTGAATGGGGTTGGCTCCTTGAATTCCATAGGTTCTCCATCAAATGCATCTTTGTCAAATGTGCATGGCATCAGGTATCCTTCTCAGCATATAAATCTGTCTGGAATTTTCCAAGCCACAGGGAATGATATGTCAAACCCAGCAATGAAGAAGCTCTTGAAATATAATGGTAATGGAATAAACACTTATGGGAATAATTCGGGCTTGCCATTGGACGGTCTTAATGTTGAACCGAATGATCCACAAAGACTAATTCCATTATACTCTCCAGCAGCTGCTCCAACACCTGAAATGCCAGGCTTCCACATTTTGCCAAATGCATCTATATCTCGGGCAGAAGTGCTTTCCCCAATCTCGGGTTTGCAACAGCAATATTACATGGACACTCACATTGGATCATTCTTACAACCTCAACCGCAACAATGTGGGCCTCCTGTTCCTGCTCTTCAGCCACAGATAAATAGGATGCACCTAATGTGGCAGCATTTCGAGGAAGAGAGATACAGGAGGATGCATCAGCAATACATGTTGCAGCATGTCCAGACTCAAGCACGGGGAAGCATGCCAAATCAGACAGCTGCTGGTATCATGGGAAGTTCTTTAGACCAGAGCTTCAGACAGCAAGGTGTGCAGCCTTCAATGACAATTTCCCAACATGAACAACCCTTGTATAAATACGAACAGCAGGGATTGCCCACAGTTGAGGGAGATTGGAATACCAATTTAATTCCAGGTACTGCAAGTGCATCAGTAATTGATTTCTCAGACTTTCCATTGCAAAGTGGGAATCTTTGTCGTTACCATTCTCAAGGTTTCTGTGGTAGAGGAGAAAGTTGCCCCTTTTCACATAGCCAGGCACAAATGGTTGCTAGTGGGAGAATTTCCACACCTGGTAATATTCTAACCAAGGATCCTTCTGGGGTTACAATTTTGAATGGAGAGGAAAAACCAATCTTTCCTGAAAAGATTTTGACTAGAAATCGGTCTCGAGGTATAAACACTGTTAGGACTATTAATCTGAGTCCAGCAGCAGGGAGGAAGGACTCCCTGAGCAATGGAAAAGGCAGTGGAAGGGTATTGTCTGATGGGCATCTTTCATCTGCTTTGCGGGTTGGGTCTTTTCAGCTAGACAGTCAAAGACATCCTAGAGAACTTTCACCTGAGAATATAGACTTCGAACTTATTCCTAGGACATTATCTAGTTCTCAACAACAACTACTGCTACCTAAGTATACTTCCTTAGATGAGGTAGAAGGTCGGATATATTGCATAGCCAGGGATCAGCATGGCTGTCGTTTTCTTCAAAAGAAGTTTGATGAGGGAAGGCCAGAAGACGTGCAGAAAATTTTTGTTGAGATTATTGATCACATAATTGAACTTATGACTGATCCTTTTGGGAATTATCTTGTGCAAAAGCTTTTGGAAGTTTGTAATGAAGACCAAAGGATGCAAATTCTTCATTCCATAACTGGCAAACCAGGAGAGCTTGTCAATATATCACTAAATATGCATGGGTGAGTATCATTTCTTTGATTAAACTTTGAGTTGATTCTTGATTTTGTTACAAGCAATTAATGAAGGGATAAGAGCAAAATCAATCGCTTTTAGCTAGGAGGTTACAGTGTTGTTGTTCGTGTGCAAATAACAGGAAGTTCGATTAACTATCACACCTGATTTTTGTTAGATATAGATTCTTTGACCCATGATTCAATTTGTATATGGTGGTTGGGCAGAACACGTGCAGTACAAAAGTTAATAGAAACACTTGAGACTCCACAACAGGTTTCCATGGTCACGTCCTCTCTTATACCAGGTGTTGTGACCCTCATAAAGGACCTTAATGGTAATCATGTTGTGCAACGTTGCCTGCAATGCCTTGACAATGAAGACAGTCAGGTGATTATCCCAAGGACCTTCAAGATAAGTCACTTTGTTCATATTTTTCTAATTTCATGTTTTCTTTTAAGAAAATGCCTTGATTGTTGTAGTCAGATAAGTATGCTCAAATAAGCCTTCTGACAAGAGTTTTCATAAAAATATTAAAAAAGACTACAATTCCATTTTTTACAATGTTAACATCTTTGCAATAGGTTTGGGATTTCTTTCAATCAAGGGATTACGGATGTTTCAAAAACGTCTTGTAAATTATTTCAATCAAAATATATCTTTGAATATCTTCCTATGGCTTGCTTCCCTTCATGCATCCTATGTGGTCCTCAATATGTTTTCAAAAGATCTAATATAAGTCTTGTATTTCTTGTGTTTATAGATTAATTTTGGAGTTTCATAACAATAAGTTGTACTTTTTGTACAAGGAAGTTAAAGTACTATTGGAAAATGTGCTAGTGGGTCGTATACGACTGTAAATCATGTGACAAAAGAATATGTCTTGGCAATATGTGCAATCATTGATACTGTAATGCACTGTAACTTCTAAGGTGGCTATGTCTTCTCTTTCCCCTATTCCAGTTTGCTGAAACTTGAAGAAACAGATTTTGGTGTTTACTAGGCTTGATGTTTATGTTGGCTAGCCAAGACTTTGGTGTGACGTTTTCAATGCATCTTTATGTGGAACTACATTTTGTCAAATTTATTATGAATTGTTTGTTTAATTTCACAATGTTGCTGGAGATGTGTAAATCTTGTTTGGATTTTCCCAAAAGTCTGAGCTTTCTAAAATGCCTTTTTGACCCTGCCCAGTTCTACCACAATCTCCTGAGGCCCTGTTATTTTCAGATGAACATGGAGAATCATTACATTTAAGCATTGAACTGCTGCTGTTTTTTACAAATTTTTTTGGGTGTCAAATGTTAATGCATTCATTCATCTTGGAATTATGTAACTTCCAGTCATAGTATGAGATAATTTAAATGTGGGACTGGAAACATATACCTTCCCAAATTTTTGCCACCCAAACTGTCTTTTCAGTTCAGAATTCTCTTTGGGCCATTGCTACTCTATTGATATTATATGTTCCTCCCAATTGGGAAACAGAAGCAGAATTTATAGAAGTCAAGGCAGATTACACAATCTACTTTGGTTTATTTGTGATTTAATGTCTTTATGGTTGTGATGATATAGTTCAACCTTTTTGCTAGCTCATTATGGTCAGTTGCTAATTTTTACCTTTAAAAATGAATAAGTTGACTTCATATAATTCACATCGTTGTTCTTTTATAATCAACAACTTGGACATGCATTCTATTCACCACCATTTTTTTGATTGTTCACGTGTTCATCAAGGCAGTTTCTTTCCAGTAGATAAGGAGAGAGTTATTTTTCTTTAACACGGTCGAATACTTATATATTAAAAAACCTTCAAAAGAGGGACGTGTCCCATTACATATGTTTGAGGTAGCACAGTTGAATTGAAGCAAAATGGGCACGCAGACCCGAAATTCAATTCACTGTTCTTGCTTTTTTTTTTTTTTAAAATTTGGAAGACATAACGGCTATATTGCCGTAAGAACTGACCTAGAAGCAGAGAATATTTACAATGCATGTGGAATTATCCCCAGAATTGGTTGACCGAGTCATCAGGCGGCTGATCTTTCTTGTCACTGTTTTTGGTGGATGTTTCGCCTTGGATACTTTGGTTCAGCTTTTTTATGTAACTGATAGCTTCTTCCAAGTGATTGCATTTCTCTTTGAGGCCTTCGATTTCCGCCTTCTGTTTTTCAAGCTTTTTCTTCTTTGATTTATTCTCTCACTGAACTTCTGCCTTGAGTTCATTGAAGTGCTTAATGAAACGGGCTATCATAAAGCAGTGCGCCTTGTAGAGGGTGCCACTGCTATTGGTTTCAATGCGATCCAATGGGGTTTCTGCCATTGGTGGGGTGTCTTTGATTGGCTTGTTGATCTGGTTTAGGGACTTGCACAACTTACTCCAGTAGGGGGAGAACTGAACAATGCAGATTCTGAGATTTAGAGATAGACGATTCTGGGTATTGATATTAGAGGAGCAGTCCTGAGAAAGAAAATTGATCAATGGGTCTCCAGAGGTAGAGATGAGAGGACAGCTGATGAACGCAGAGAGGGAGGAGAAGCTACCAGGAAAGAGCTGAAGGGAATAATATGCAGAGAAGGAAACGAGAAGCACAGATGTGTGAAAACAAAGAGAAACGAGGACAGTGCACGGGGAGTTCGGCACCAAAATGTTTGAGCAGGTCTGCTTCACAGAGACATACCAATAGTTCGTGTAAAAATAATGCAAACAATCATAGTGGCAAAAAACAATACCTCTCGAGACATAAGAGGAAACTCTTCCACAGGGACTGCTACATCGATTTGAATGCCCAGCGAGCGGCCTGGCGCTGAAGCAGAACCATCGCACCTCAGCCAGCTTATAAGTCTGTTGTTGCACCTGAACCCCGTGAGATTGATCATCATGATCTGGAGTGCACCTGTCCCAAGCGTCATTGCGAATTTTTTTGGAGTTGTCTCTGAAGATATTGAAATGACTAATGCCTAAGTTTTGGTTGTCCTTCCTGCGAGGCTTCCCCAGCTCCGTCATCCAATGCGGATCCTGTCTATGCCAAGAGATATTCCTGGATGCTCTGAAGATATGATGGAGGATAGTGTCAGCGTTGAGGATTTCGAACACGCTGCTGTAGTGTCTCTGAGGAAAAGCAGTCTGATTGCCGAGGTGACTGATGTAACACTGTGTCCCAAGCTCAACCACGAGGAGGGATAGATTACAGAATTGGCTTTTCATATGAACTATTGTTTTCTTGGACTTGCCCAATAGTTCTATTTACTGCATTATTAGCTAAGGAGTCAGCCTTTGTATTAAAATTTCTCAAGACATGTTTGTAATGGATGATCCCCATTTGCTTTGTGTTTTCCATGATCCTTTGCTTGATTCTATTGAGGGCCTGGTTTTTGAAATCTCCCCTTGAATCCATCACTGCGATTATTATTGCTGAATCGCCTATTATAACCGGGTTTTTTACTTGAAGTTTTTTAAGGATACAAGTGCCCAGAAGCAGACTATAGGCCTCTGCTTTGTTATTTGTTGTATTGCCCAGTTCCCATTCATAAGTAATGATAGCTTTGCCCTCTTGATCAGATATAAAGCCCCTAGCTCCAGCTTTGCCGGGGTTTTTTTTGGAGGCACCATCGAACTGTAGAGTGAAAGTCTTTTGATCTAGAATCCACTGTTCTATTTCAGTTTGGGTTCCCCCGAGTTTCCAATCTTTTCTTCTTTTTCCTGAATTGGCTGCCACTTGTTTATTCATTGAGTATACGAATTTGTTGGACCATTCTTCTTCATCTTTCTGCCAGTTGGTATGGTCATTTTTATGTACTGAGTTAGCGCTGATCATTTCTGCCACAAGCCCCAAAGTTTTGGCCGAAATGAGTGCTGTGTTTGGCTTTTGGTTTTTGAAGATGCAACTATTTCTAGAAAGTCAAATTTACCAGCACAGAACAGAAGGAATGCATTTCCAGATTCTCATAATTGTGGATTTACCTTTTTTTGCATATGGGTAGCCTTTTCCCCAGTTTCTATTTAGAGTTGAGAGCTGTTCAAAGTTTTCCATAGGTGGTCTCAAAGGACTTGTGATTTGTCGCCAACAATTCTTAGCAAAGGTGCATTCTAGGAATAAATGTTGGTTGCTCTCCTCCTCATTGCGGCATAAACAGCACATGGATGGCCCTTGGATCCCTTTTTTCCTGAGATTTTCAACGATGAGAATTTTGCCCTTCAAGAGGGTCCAAGCAAAAAATTTTATTTTTTGGAAGGCATTCATTCTTCCAAATTGTTGATCGAAGGTTCCAATTTTCATGGTTGTTGTTTGATTGTAGAAGCTGATACCCATCTTTCACTGTAAACTTTCCTCCGTAGGATCCCATACAAAGCTGTCTTGGGAGAATTTATTAGTTGGGGTAGCTCCAGTCAACATAATTTTCAGTTCAGCCCATTGATTTTTCAAGTGATTTGGAAGATGGAGGTCCTTCCAGGCGAACCAACAGTTTTGATCCCAGACTGAAATGTCATGGAGGGGTCTGTATTGCTGAAGTTGGCTTCTTGGCTTCGATCCCATTATTCTATCTGTCCATAGATTTATATGTTTTCCATTTCCAGGAATCCTTGAAATATGATCTTTTATTTGAGGAATAACCTTTTTGATGAGTCTCCAAGCTTGAGTGCATGGTCTTTTTGCAATCAGATCAGAGAGGATCTTTGAATGTCGTCCATTGAGGTATTTCTTGAGGGGAGCCTTGACCCACCAGCTGCCTTTTTCCACAAGCATTCTCCACACAAGTTTAAAGCCCATTGCTTTGTTTGTTAAACTTGGGATCTTAATAGATATGCCTCCTTTATCAAAGGCGAGGATCACCTGCTCCCAGCGAACCAAACTAAATTTTTTTGTGCCTTGTTTCCTTCCCTGCCAAAGAAAGCCTCTCATGATTAGCTCCATTTTTTTATGAATTCTGGCTGGAGCCAAAATAACAACGTACTGATAGATGGGAAGGGCTGAGAGGAGCGATTTAATGAGGATGGTCCTGCTCGCTAGGTTTAACAACATTAGCCCCCAACTTTGAAGGTTCCCTTTCATTTTTTCTATTTGCTTGTTTCAGGTCTCGGACTTGAGCAGTTCTTTAGCAAGCGGAAGACCAAGGTAGGAGAAGTGGCTCTAGTTCTTTTGGATCGGGATTTCCATGATTTGAGCGATCCTTTACATTACTTGAGGTGAGACATTCCAAGTATATATTCTGCACTTTTTATTATTAAGCTGGCCCCTTGAAATAGCCAGGAAAGAGTCAAGGATTTTCTTGAATCTCCTAGCTATTAAGCTTGAGGCACCTCCAATTAGAAGAGTGTCGTCTGCAAAGAGAGAGTGATTGATTTCTTTTATTCCTCTCGCTATGCTTATGCCAGTTATCTCCCTTTTTTTCCTTTGATTTTCCAAATGTATGCTTAGAGTTTCTGTCATGATGATGAAAAGGAAGGGGGAAAGAGGGCAAGCTTGTCTTAAACCTCTGGATCTTCAAAAATAGCAACTGGGCCTTCCGTTGATCAGAGGGGCAATCCACGGATTTGAAAGGCATTCCATTATGATGTTGATAAATTTATTAGAAATTCCAAACTTACGAAGAACAACCATAAGAAATTGATGGCTGACCCTATCAAAGGCGTTTGCCATGTCAAGTTTGATGACCATACCTTTTCCTTTTCTTTGCTGTGGATGGCCTCTTGCACCAGAATAACATTGTTCGTTATCTGCCTTTTAGGGACAAATCCTCCTTGGTTCTCTGAGATGAGAGTGGGCAAGAGCTTTTTCAACCTGTTTGCCAGGATTTTGGTGACAATTTTATAGGAGACATTACAAAGAGAGATGGGTCTGTAACAGTCAAAAGAGAGAGGGTTTGACTCTTTAGGGATGAGAGCCAGATGGGAAGATTTTGTGTTTTCTCCCATTTTGTTTTTTTTGAAGACATTTTTAACCATCCTGATAAGATCTTTCTTTATTATGTCCCAGTGAGCCCTGTAAAAGGCAATGGTGAAGCCATCTGGCCCGGAGCCTTGTCCGACTGCATACTCCACGTAGCTTCTCTAACTTCTTCTTCAGAAACCTCCTTTTTCAAGTCACTGTTTTGCTGCCCACTGATGTTGCAGTCCACAGGAAGTAGAAAATTCATGCTGTCCATAGGCTGGACATTAGCAGTTAAGAGGGATTTAAAGTGGTTATGGGCTGCTTCTTTGATTTCCTCTTGCTCTCTTAATTCTTTCCCCTCAGCGAGGATTTTGTCTATTTGATTGCCAGCTCTTCTGAGCTTGAGTTTGTTATGGAAGAAAGAAGTATTTTTGTCTCCCGCTTTGAGCCAGAGGCATCTCGATTTTTGTCTCAGCTCTTCCTCCTCAATTATGTTCTGCCTGTATAATTCCATGAAAATGTCTTTCTCTTGAACTTGCTCTTCCTCTGAAATTTGCTGGCTTTCCTTTTCCTGGTTCCATTTTTCCAATTTTCTTTGCAACTCATTTTTTTTTTGTTTTTCTCTGTTATTGCATTCTCTTTTGCCCATTTTTTGATTGTCCTTCTTATGTTTTTTAATTTGGATTCCCAAACAAAGCGAGGGGATTCAATAACTTCCATCTCCCAACTGTCTTTGATGATCTTTTTGAAGTCCTCGTTGCTGTCCCAATTTCTGTTGTATTTGAATGGAATTGGCCCAAAATTTTCTATTCTATCAAGTTTCAAAACCACAAGTTTGTGGTTTGAAGCTGTGGCATGTACAATCTTGCTTTTTATGGATGAGAATTCTGCTGCTACACTTTCATGAATTAGGATCTTGTCCAGTCGTTCTTTGATATTATGAGTTCCAACTTCCCACTCTTTTGTTGCTCCAAGTAAATTTTCCATTACATGGCGGTATATCAATGAGTTTATGAGCTTCTATTATTTCTTCCAGAGCAACTCTCGATGGGTCACTGAAGTATTTTCCTCCCATCTTTTCTTCAATGTTCCTTATTAGATTCAAGTCGCCTCCCTTGACCATCTTGCGTCGTTGGCTTCCTTGCATCTCTGATTTAACAGAGTCCCAACAATAGGCTTTGTCCCTGTAATGATTTGGGGCATATATATTTAATACTGTAAATTTTTCATTTGTATTTTTTTTTGAGATCAGTTCTGACCCACTAGTGAGTTGATTTTTGACTGATGAGATCCCATTTTCTCTTGTTCCACTTTGTACCTATTCCTCCTGAGGTCCCCAATGAATCTGTCACTGTTCCTTCAAAGCTTCTATGTTTTTTAATGAATTTTTGAAAATCTTGATTTGACATTTTGGTCTCTTGGATCAACAAGATATCCTGCTGTTCTTGACAAATGATATCCCGGACTGCGTTGGATTTTAGAGAGGAGCCCAAACCCCTGCTGTTCCAAGAGACCAAATTCATTACTTGCTTTTTGGTGCGCCCCACTCTTCTCCTTTATCTTCTCCACACGTCCTCTTTGTTTAGCTAGAAAAGAATCCATCGGTTGTTGAGTACTTGTGGCCATTTCTTTAGTTGCTGTTTCATCTCTTATTTCTTTGTTCGATTTCCTGCCAGCTTTTTTTGGTTGCTCTGAGGTAATGCTTGCTTCTTTGACTTTGTTTCTTGTAAGGATACGGTCTATGGTGGGAGGAGGTGAAGGAAAATTTTGAGAGGGAGAGTGAATAACTGCTAAGGCTTTGTCTTGAGACGGAGATTGTGGGGATGAAGGTTCTTCTTCTTCTAGAGATTCAAATGGGTTTGAAGTTAAAGGAATTGACTGGGTCAAGATGGGGGGGGGGAGAGGGGGTTAGGGCCTGATTTTCTTGGGGTTGCTTTGGTTTTGGGCCTGGTTGCTTGGGGTTTGTTTTTTTTTTTTTTACTTGCTCCCATGTGTCTTCATTGGTTTCTACATTCTCAGTCGTTTCAATTTCTTTTATTTTGCTACACCTATTAGCAAAGTGACCGTATTCATGGCATACCTTACATTTGAACGGGATTTGTTCGCAGTCCAGTTGTTGAATATGAGTCCACTGGTCCACTTTGATCTTGATAGCTTCCGGGAGGCCCTTCCCTAGGTTGACTTCTACGCAGATCCTGGCGCATGCGTGCATGTTGTCCTTTGGTTCGCATTTGTCAATGTATTTTCCAACAATATTTCCTATTGCTTTCACTGATTCATCTCCCCAACAATGGAGGGGGAGGTGAGGCAAACGAACCCAGACTGGAACTGCATTGGGAATATCCATTTCTGGGTCGAAATCAGGGGACCATCTGTTCAGGTAGAGACCTCTTGAGTCCATGAAGTAAGGGCCGTTTTTGAAGATGAGATTCTGGTCTTCTTTGGATTCGAAGAGGAAGGTGTAGTATCCTTTTCCACAGAATCTTATAGCGATTCTCCCTTGAATGTTCGCATTCCAGTTACGCTCCACCCATTTCTGAACAGCTCTAGGTGAAGGCCATAGACCAGTAAATTGGCCAACCAGACCTCTCTCAGCTAGAGAGATCGCTGCTTTCCTTGGAAGACTTGGAGGAAGAGAAATTTATGGGATATCCGCCAGTTTTTTAACAAACTTTGAGGCTGTGGGTTTGGTTCGTGGGGCACCATTTTCAGAAATTAGTGAAGCAAATATCTCAGCTTGTTCATCAAAGTCATGAAGCTGGGAGGGGACACTCCCAACCATGGGAACTGGGGGACCGAAAAAAGAACAGCAACAACACTGGCCGAAAGAGGAAGGCGAAGCCCGGATGTGGGGATGCCAGGGGCGGAGGGAGGAAGCCCAGCAGCAGGGGCCACGCAAAGGGCCGGCAGAGGGCCGCGGGAGGGCGATGCGCGGGAGCACCAGTTCAAATGCCGGTCTTTAGCGGTTTTTCACTTCCCTCAACACCGATAAGGAGAGAGTTATTAGTCTTTGTATCCCTATGGATATTTTCGATCAAATGCATTAAACATAAACATGTTTGCACAGGCGTTTCACCTCTGACAACAAGCACAGTCTTTGAAATATTAGTTACTTGTTTGACCGAATATCAGAAGCTTTTCCACTCTTGACTATGTCCCTGATTCCTCATTCTCCGAGCATTCTAAAGTGGCATTCTTCTGCTCGTGATCTTTTCACATTCTTTATCTGCTTTCTCTCCCTTCTCATTTCTCCTTGTCATTTCCTCTCTCAGATGGGTTGAAGTATTGCATCCTTGTAACCATACTCAAAATTAGGTTGGTAACATATTGGCTATCTAACCACCTGTGACTTATGTTAGGTGGGCAACTTATTAGTCAACATTAGGGGTGAGTTCTTATAACATACACCAACTAAACAGTCTAGAATTTGAGTTCCATGTTTTAGTAGATGGCATTATCTAGTCATGACTACTAATAAACTTATAAAGGGAGAATGTGAAACGTTATAACATGATCTTTGTTTGTTTGTGTGATGATCCTAAGAAAAAGGAAGAAAACATGCAAACTGTCAATGTCTATGGGGTGTTTGTGTAACCAAATGAGTGGGAAAGGTCGTAGAAACCTTAAATAGAAACATGCAATGACATGAATAGTAGCAGTGGTTTAGTATAACTAGTTAATAATATTTCAGCAGCAGCAATTTAGAGTATTGTAACAAGTTGACAACTATTCTAAAAATTATGAAAGACAATGTGGCAAAATTTAAAATTGAACAATTGATTGTAAGGTCATGAAAATCCTCAAGCCTTAATTTTTGTTGATAAAGGTGCTTTTTAATATTAGATAAGACAATATAACTTTTTAAAGGTGTGGATTCGAACCTCGGCCTAGAGTCTCCAATCTACAATATGGATGGTGGACATTGCACCCGGCCAAAGAGTTAGTGGTTCAAAGATTGCCTACAAGAAAGTTTTCCAAGAAACATTACCTCCCTTGAGTTTTAGGGATCTACTTATACTTTCATTTCTCTCACCTCATTCTTCCTTGCATGCAGTTTAAGTGGTTTTACATGCATGGATTATCTGTATAATTTCACCACCTAGCAGGATTCCTATTGCCAGTTGCAGGCCAATTTCTTTTTGTAAACGAGTCGTGGCAATAAATGTCATACTGCTCTAACTTAACAAAAAACTCCAATAACTATCATAAGATACCAATGACTAACATGAAAGTTTGATGATGATGAACCACACTTGGTGGTTCGAAACGCATTGGCCAAAAAATTCTCTCATGTGATTTCTACCGAAAGACTTTGTTTAATTCATTATGGATCACAAAAGCTTGAATATAGAGACTACTAAAGAGTCAATTGACTAACACGCTGTACATTAGATTAAGCATCATGATAGTGCCTTGTCCTTGAATTACTTATCCCCCTGAGTAAATGGAGTGCTGGGTGTTCAAGTACTGGGGGACCTTACCATGTAGCGTCTTTGCAAGGTAGATTGCTTCACTCAATAAAGAATTTCAAGAATACTTTGCTAATTTTTCTCTCCAACAGTCAGAACATATTCTGAAATTATAATAACATTGTCCTCATCATCTAAAGGTGGCAAGGTAGTTAAGATTTCAATTTTTTGTTCTATTACCTTATTCGTGCATGAGACATGGATGGTGTTATGCATTCAAGTTCCTGCTAATATCTCTAGAGTATATACCAGTGTTGATAATATCGGTATTGGCAAAATATCGGCGAGGGTCCAGAAAACATCTTATCGGCAATAGCAGCGAAAATATTGGAAAATATCGGCAAGCATAAAAATTCATTTTTTTTTTTTAGATTTTTAAACATAGCCGATATTTTCAAAACAGAAAATATTGCGATATTTTCTCGGCGATATATCATTTTGCTAAAAATATCGTGATATTTTGAATATTGTGATATTTTTGAATATCGCCGATATTATCAACACTGTTATATACAGCCTATTCCACTCTTGTTAATGGTTTATAAGGATCTTAGTATCTCGACCTACTTTATTTCCCAAAGGGTTTTTGCTTATAATGTGGCGATCTCGAGAAAACTCAATCACCTACCTCAAATTCCTGCTCACTTTGGTGATGGTCCTGCTGGGCTTTCATCCTATCTTTAGGTCAATTCGTGTTTCTCCTTCAAGTGCTTTAATATATGTTGGCACTCCTCGAGGATGTCACAAATAACTAACATTTGGGTGTCTTCAATAGTCCAATTGATGAGTGACAAAGAGAGGATAATAATAGTAAAGGGCATTAAAATTGTAATCAAAGTAAAAGTTGTTTTTCTTAATAACATGACATGCTTGATCTTATGCAGATTAGACTAGTTAAACGATAATTAAACAAAATCTTTGCACATGAATGTGTTCCAATCATAAGGTCTTGATGTGATATTCAAGGCATTTTGCATCCTTTTTCCCTTGGGGAATTTGGTTTGACAATGAGCATTCTTTATCATCCCGTGTTTCAATCATGTTGAAGTGATTATAGACAAGGTAGGGGACTTTTGGCAACTCATTAATCATCCATCTCCAAAAGGTCACCCATTCCTTTGCATTGTTGGATGCATAGTCTGTTGAACACGGGGGTGGGGGGGGAGTTGGGGGTTTGGGGGCGGAGTGAAGCAGGGGGCGTCAGTGTTTGCCTTATTTAACACTTCACTCTCAATGAATTGATATTAAGCCAATTACACAACTTGAATGAATTATCTTAAGCATTCAAATACCATCAAGCTAGAACACAATCTGCAAAGTTTTACGTGGAAACCCACTCGGGAGAAAACCACAAAACGACTTTGTCTTTATTAATGAATGTAGGCACCAACCTACTGTTACAGTCATTGCAAGCACCAACTTGTCACAGACACCAATCCCCTTTCAAATTTGTAGGCTCCAACCTACTGGAGACATCAATTCCACAAAATGACTTTGTCTTTATTAATGAATGTAGGCACCAACCTACTGTTACAGTCATTGCAAGCACCAACTTGTAAGAGACACCAATCCCCTTTCAAATTTGAAGGCACCAACCTGCTGGAGACACCAATTCCCTTTCCACCTGTAGGAAACTCCAATCCCCTTTCAAATCTTTGATTTGTTGTTGATCCAATTAGCTCCTCTTCAATCACCTTCACTATTCTATCTTAACTGGTTTCAACACCTTACAACTCTCTATTTAACGATCTGATCTCAACTAGTCTAGTTATGATTTGTATTTTTGAAACATTCGACTCTTTGTTATCCTTTTGCTCTCCAAACAACACTCTTCATCCAATTTGTCCTTCAACACACAAACTATCTTTTTCTTTTTCAATTTGTTTGACCATGTATTTGCAATTTTTGTTGTTTCTTCCTTTTCAACCTTTACAATGGTTTCGTGCCCATGGTTTAAATCAATACCATTGTTTGGTCCCATGGTATTGTGCCTTGAATGTGTCAAAATCTCACTGTCTTGCCAACTTCTAGAGCTACCTAAAGTCTGTTTAAGGAAATAGGATGTCAATCGGGTTAATGAATGAAAAAATAGCCCATGCATGAGTTCTCTTGGCCTTAGAGATTTGACACAACATAGACATTTTGTGGCACCCATTATCTGTACTTAGCTTACAAGGAGAAATAGAAACGCACCTACGCCATAACAGGTTGCTATATTTGAATCATATACACAATATGTGTATTTAGAATTTGCGTATGGAACCACCTTAGTAGTCATCCTCCATGGCAATTTTCTTCTTCTTTGGACAAGCTTTCTTGTGTAGAAATGTAAGCTTCAGTATGTGATAAAAACCCCCTTTAGAACCTTAGACTTACATTTTGCAAAATGGATGTTAAGAATATTGTTGAAAATGTAGTGAGCAAGGTCTTCTAGTTTGTCCCTTAGCTAGTGAAGACCTCGAGTTGTCCTCATGAGTTAGAATTCAATTAGGATGAGTTATTTCCAGTTTACTAGAATAATCATCAAGTTAGCATGTGTAGAGTTAAAGCTTCAATTAAGTGGAGTCTTCACTAGTTTAACTACAGAACAAGGTGGCAATTAGCAGTTTAGTTAGAGCGAGTTAGTCTTCAGTCTTGATTGAAGGAAGAGCGAGTTAGATCTCTAGTGTTGATTGGAGAGAGAATGAGTTAACAACTCCAGTGATGATTGGAAGGAGAGCGATTAACACTCTCAATTAAATTGCTATCAGAGCTCGAGTTCTAAATTAAGCTGGGGCCTTCTTACATGGATCGAAGTTCACCTATAAACAAAGGATGAAGGCACAAGTAAATAACATTTTTTTTGTGCACAGAGATTTGTGATAAGACATCGCTCATGAGTTAGTGTGAGAGACCCTTGATTATGGAGTGCAGTAATTGTGTCCTAAAGAATAGGAGCACAAGTGCATCAGGATTTAGGAGAATTGGTTGTGCGCAGGTGGTGTGGAGCTGCGGTCCTAAAAAATAGGAGCTCAAGTGTGTTAAGAAATAGGGCTAGAAGTGTGCTAAGAAATAGGAGATCAACGCAAGGAATAAGGAGGCCAAGTGCGCAAGGAAGGAGGAGTAGAATTGAAGCAAGACAACAGGGTTTGTAGAGCAAGTCAAGGAGGTAGCAAAGCATCAATTGTGTGCAGGAACTGAGATCAAGTGGTGATCAAAGAAGGCCAAGATCAATTGTATTAGTTGAGATTTATGTGAGAAGCAAAACACTTTCTTAAGAGAGTCAAATTGCTTTGTAATATATTTAATTGGTCCAAGACAATCAATAAAATAGCCACATCAAGCAAGTAGGTTTTTCCTGTTGGGTTTCTTGAGAAAAATGTGTCAATTGTGTGATGTGTTTTTATCTCCGCTTTTTTATTCCGCTGCTTATAAGTTGTTAAGAGGCTCTGTATCTTGGTGAAAGTTAACTATTTTTAGTTTTTAGTTATTCATCTAAGTAGTTGCAGAGTTTTCCTTCGTTAGACTTGTTGTTACATCAAGTTTTCCTTCGTTATTCATCCTTTAGGGACTACCCCCCTTAGCTTTCCTAGGAGAGAGCTTAAACAAAGTGAGTAGGGAATAGGTGACAACCCCTACTCTGAGCGTTGCACCTTAGGTGTACACTTCAAGTGACAAAATAGCCCATACATATAAATAAAATTTTGTTTTCTTCATTTTGATAAGTGTTTTCTTGGTGCTTGAAGCATCTCCTTGCTCCTTTAAGGGTGCTCGTCCATCTTCAAGGGTCTAATCATCAAAAATCTCTTTGATTTTGTGCCCACTCCTTTAGGTGCAAAACCCCCATGCTTGGGTTCTTAGCCCACAAGGCCTTTTGTGGTGCCAATTCCGCCACAACCTTGTACACTAGGGTTCCAAAGCTGCCAATCTCAACACTCCCTCTTAGCGAGGGAACTACTTCCAACACTAGGAAGTAGCTTATCATTGGCGACATGAGCCCATCTGGCGTTCACCACTGCAACCTACTTTGTAGAATGAACCACACTATCTCGGTAGTGCCTTTGCCTCTTTTCATATGGACATGAAGATCTCAATACTTCCATAGGGATTCTCCCTCTGAAGCTAGTTTCCACTGGCTCAACTTGTTATTCATCTCGTGTCCTACAATGTTATTTCGAGCTGCGGTCGAACACTGGCCATCATGACTACAACCCAGTGTTGCAAGCAGTCATCCTCCTAGGTCAAACACAACTTGTGCATATGCCTCCAATCTCGGATATGCAACATCATGATTCAATGATGAAATTAGCCTGCTAACATCTTGTCCATCACATGAAGCAATATCGATCATACCAATCTCATCCATTCCAAAGCAATCCTTGAGATGTCCCAACGACCCATGGCAAGTCAAAGGAAGTCCATGATCAGAACCTGCTCTACAACAAACTATTGCTCTCTAGGTTCACCACTAATCCGCTAGAACTCCCAACCAACCTTGCTGCCAAGCCAATCAAGACCACATCTCCACGTATTCAGTTGAACCCTCTGCTCCATGATCTAGACAATCTCAACTCCCTCTAAGTTGCTTCGCTGTGCACACTCTAATTCACTGGCCCTTCAAAGTAGCTTCGATACCATGTTTTTTCACGACACTAGCAAATCTAGGTTAGGGTCTTAGAATCTCTGACACCGCCAACTCAAATGCCACAACAAACTATTTCACACAACGAAATAAATATAGCAGTAAATCAACGCGTGCACAAATAGACAACTTTTTACAATTTTCAACAACCCAACTTCGTTATATTATCAATCTATAATACAACAGTCTAGGGCTCTCGTATGAGGGATCATGGCCCTCATACAATCTCTGATACAAGAATACAAACTAGGGTTTGGTGTCAACAACTATGACAACCAATCTACCCTGAACAAGATAAAACTTACCTACTAGTTGATGTAGTGCACTTCACAACTTCACTTGGTCGTATCTTGAACACATCTGTTGGTCCTTATGCTCCCAATCTGTAGCAATGGTAATTTGCCTCTACCAATGAATCTTGTTGGTCCTTCTGCTCCCAATCTGTAGCAATGTCAATTTGCCTCTATCAAATTATGAATCTTGCTCCTTTACTGGACATGGCTCACCAATTTTCCCTCTAGCTGCGCATTAGTCCATCAATGAATCCAACACATAGGGTCTTCTTGTGAGTTGTTCACAGTTTCGTTTGTGAACAACTCCTAGTTTGCCCACTGCTACTCCTCAGCTCTTAGGGACTTCTTCCCTGTATTGCCTTCCTATGTTGCTCCAATGAAGACAAACTTAGGGCATGGAGGATTGCCCTCTATCGCTGTAATATGTCTTTCTCTTTTGCAAACCTGGGCTCGTTCACTAGCCCTCTGAGTATGCCACTTCTTCCTTCAAGGGATCAACCACTAGGCTAATCCACTTCTCTGCCCTTCTAACAGTCCCTAAATCCTTCTTAAGTGATTGTACTTAGGGCATACATGAGACCTTCCTACAACCCTCCTAACTGTTCTTTGAGATGCCCAAACACTGTCCAAATTGGACTACCAAACACCTAACAAAGCCATCAACAAGGAAGAGACATACCTTTGCTCTTGGATGTCAACTCGTGTCCATAAAATGACTTAGCTTGTGCACCTTCCACAAGATTTTCAACCCTTTGGTTTGGGCACACTGTGATACTACAGGTCTTCTTCTTTCCTAGTCGAAAGTCCCTTCTTGATCTGAGCTAAGCCTCCTCTAACAATCCCCAACTTCTGGGCTATTGCTTCATGAGAATGCGACCCCTTTTTGCTGCTGGTCCAACCCTAAAACAAACTTCAATTAAGCTTTTTCTCCACCTGTAATAACTCAGAGTTTCTGCGCTGTTTGTAGAGAATTTCCAGCCCTAACCATGCATATAAACTGCCCTTAGACTCAACCACCTTTTGCCCTAACTCCACCTACCAAAGACACTAGGAGATTACCAAACTCGCCCTCCTACTTCAGAAAATCTCCTAAGGGATTGCAACTCCTTAGATACCTCAAATCTCTCCCACTTATGACCAATTTGTTCTTTGTTTGGATGCTAAAATGAAGCTTCAACTCTTCTTATTTATATAATCATGTGGGCTTTTTCCCTAGTCTTTGACCAAATCTTGTGTTTCTTGTTATTTGCTCTTGGTTGTCTTCTATTGTACATTGGATTTACTGTTCTATCTACAATTGCTATTTGTTATTGGAAGATTAAATTGATTTGAAAGTGATTGCTAATTGAAGAAAGAATTGGGCTAAGTGATTGTACTAAGCATAAAACAATGGAAAATTAACATGGTGTCAAAGATGAGGTGAAGACAAGCCCAGGGAAACAAGAGACAAGAGCAATCATCTTTGGAAGAAGCTAAAGGAACCTATTTGACTTGGTTAAGATGTCTACCTCTTCTTTTAAGGATACAAAAAAGTTGGGTGACTCATCAAATTTTGTAGTTGGAAAATGCTCCTGTTGCTGTCAAGTCCAAATATAAGAAAGGTGAGCTCAACCAAGAAAATTCTTATTGATTCCTTGAAAGATCATTTGCTTACTTATGTTGGAAAATTGAAGAAGTCTAAGGACATCTATGATAAGCTGGTTGGGATGTATGAGGTCAACAATTTGAATCACGTTCTTTCCTTGAAGAATCAACTGAAGGACATTAAGATGAACAAGGGGGAATTTGTGCAATCCTATGTCATGAGGATATCCCAACTAAGGGATCAATTGCAGACTGCTAGTGAGCCTATTTCTGATAGAGAGCTAGTGTTTGTTACTCTTCAAGGTCTTCATTTTATTTGGGAAACCTTCATCATTGCTATTAGCAACAATGACAAGTTCCCGACATTTGATGAGTTGGTTGGCAAATGTACTCAAGAAGAAACCAGAATTATCTCTAGAGGGAGGATTCAAAAGCATGAAGAAAGAGAGCCCTTTGCATTTGCTACACAAGACAAGAAGAGGAAAGGAAGAGGGAGACCATCTAAATCTAGAAAGCCTCCTCTAGATTCCAGGGATTCCAATAGAAGATTCAAAAGGGAATTATCAAAAGTTGAATGTTACAACTGTCACAAGCATGATCACTATGCTCGAGATTGCCCAGACTATGGCTTCAACAACAACAGGTTTAATGATAGAAGATGAGGTGATGATAGAAGAAGAGGCGATGATAGAAGGAGAGATGATAGAAGAAAAAGAGATGCTTTTGATGATTGTGAAGAAGGCCATCGTCCACAAAAGAGATCAAGGAACTCAAGGTATGAAAATGATGTTATTGCCACTCAATCTGAATATATTCTTATTTGTGCTCTTTCTAGTTCCTTTCCTCCATATTCATGTGATAGTTGGTTGGTAGATAGTGGGGCTTCTAGACATTTCTCTGGGTAACTTGAAGTCCTCTCAAATCTAGTTGAGAGGGAGACTAATTTAAAGATCATTCTTGGAGACAACTCTACCCATCCTGTGAGGGGTTTTGGTTCTATTAAATTTCATTTGGACTTTGGTGAATCCATTCTTCTTCATGATGTTATGTATGTTCCAGGATTAAAGAAGAACTTGGAATCTATATTTGCCTTGGAAGACAAAGGGATGAGAGTTGCCTTCATAAGAGGAAAGGGCCTCACCTGGCCTATGGAATCTCACATGAGGGATGCATTTAATTTGGGATCTAGAATTGAATGACTCTATAGAGTCAATGGAGGACTGTTGTGAGCTCTAGTGCATGACAACAATTGTCAAAATGAGCTATGACATTGAACGTTTGCTCATCTACATTATGGAGCCTTGCCCAAAGTGAGAAGGATGGTTTATGGAATGCCTGGTATTCAATCTAATCATGGAGTATGTCCAGGATGTGCCAGTGGAAAGAAGTCAAGGGGACCATTCCCCTGTAGCAAAAGCAGGATTGATGATATTCTACAACTCATCCATTTTGATTTATGTGGTCCTATGTCAATAAAATCTCTAGGTGGCTATCTATAATATATAATCTTTGTCGATGACTTTTCCTGAAAGACATGGATGTTCTACTTGAAGCACAAGGACAAAGTCTTCAAGATGTTCCAGGACTTAAGGCACTGATAGAGAATCAAACAGGGAAAAGGATGAAGGTCTTAAGGTCTGACAGTGGAGAATATACTTCTAACGAGTTCATTGACTTTTGCAAGGTTGGAATAAAGAAGGAGACCATCATGCCTTATAATCCCGAGCAGAATGGTGCGGCTGAAAGGTAGAATAGGACTATCATGGAAGTTGCTTGAGCCATGTTGCATGGTCAAAAGATGTCAAAGTTCCTTTGGGGAGAAGCTACTAATCATCAAGCCTTGGGTGACAAGACTCTTGAAGAAGTGTTCGTAGGTGTGAAGCCCAATTTTGGACATTTGAGGATATTTCACTGCCTTGTATATGTTCACGCGTTGAAGGATAAGAGGAACAAGCTGGAAGCCATTGGAAAAAAAGGTATGCTTGTTGGATATTGTGATAATTCTAAATCTTTTAGAATATATGTGTCTGGTCAAAGGAAGATTGAGTTTAGCAGGGATGTGACCTTTGATGAAATTGCTGCCCTTGGAAAAGCAAGAGATATTCCTCCTAGTCTTGTTCAGAAGCAGGATGATGACATAGACTTTCTAGATGTCCCTTTTGTGCTTGAGCCTGAGAAAGAAGTTGTTGATGATCCCATGGAGCCTATGGACCCCTTGGATCCTCCTCCATGTGACCCCCCTGCCAAGAAGAGACACCTTTGGCTTTATACATTACAGGATGCTGAAAGACATGCTTCTATCTGAGGAACCTTTAGAGAAAGAAAAAAGCCACGCTGATACCAGGGGTATGTTGTAGCTATGAGCTTCGTCATTCAGGCTGAACCTCAAACTTTTGAAGAAGCAGTGAAAGTGCAGGTTTGGAAGTTTTCCATGGTCAAAGAGTATGAATCCATTATGAAGAATGATGAATGGGAAGTTGTTTTGAGACCCAATAGAAAGTCTGTTGTGACTTCTAAGTGGTTGTGCAAAATCAAGCATGGAGCTAATGGAAGTGTTGAAAAATTTAAGGCGAGGTTCGCAGCTAGAGGTTTCTCCTAGAAAGAGGGAGAAGACGATGATGATATATTTGCTCCCATTGCCTGCTATACCACTGTTAGATCTATTGTTGCCCTTGCTGCTAGTCAAGGATGGACTCTTCACCAGATGGATGTGAAGACCGCGTTTCTTCATGGCATACTACAGGAAGAAGTATTTGTTGAGCAACCACTGGGCTTTGAAGTAAATGACTGGAAGACTCACATTGGCAGGTTGAAGAAATCACTTTATGGTTTGAAGCAAGCCCCTAGAGCCTGGTATGCCTGTATCGATAGTTACCTGGTGAAGTTAGGATTCACGAGAAGCAATGCCGACCCGAACCTCTACTTCAAAGTGGTCCAAGTTATGCTTCTCATTTTGGTTTTATATGTTGATGATCTATTCTTGACAGGTAGTGAGTCTCTGATGCTCGAGTGTAACCGGGCGCTGGCCTTTGAATTCGAAATGAAAGACCTCGGTTTGATGCACTATTTCCTGGGCTTAGAGGTGTGGCAAAGACCCGGTGAGATTTTCCTTTCTCAAGGAAAATATGTCGTGAAACTGTCGAAATATTTGGAATGGTAGAATGTAAGTCCCTAGCCACACCAATGGAGATGAACTTCAAGAAGTTACGTGGAGATGTTGCCTTTTTGACTTAGCTAATCCCACTGAATATCGACAATTGATTGGGGAAGACCCATCCAAACATTTGTTTTGCAGTGAATACTTTGAATCAATTCATGACTGAGCCTCTTCATGCACACTGGGTTAATTTGGCAGCTGAGGGACAAATTCCCTCCTTTGGATAACCTTCCTCATACAGAAAGAATTCTTTGCCCTTGGAAGAATTTAATTTGGTCAAGGAAACATATTATTTTTAATGGAAAACCCTCAAGTGCACAAAAGTTCAGGTTGACCTAAAGTCATAATTGGGTATCCAAAGAAGCACATAAATACACATCAAGGCAACCTCATTTGGACATCACATCAACTCATTTCTCTCTCTCTCTCTTTCCTCTTATGATTGGTTCGTACAAGTCTAAAGCAAGGTACCCAAGCTCACACGTGCAAAGGGAAGAAGGGCATTTTGATTTTCTGCGTTGACTGTGTTTGGGCAATCGTTGACCAAGTTTGACTTGGCATTTTGACTTCCTTTGACTTGCGAAATTTCAATTTTGGAGGCCAAATTTTTCCATGGAGAGATTGAACTTTTTTGGGCAGTTTGATTGGGGTTGACTGCAGGTCTGTTGACCTGCAGAAGTATGATGTTTGACTGTAGCTTTCTCTCTCCCTTGAGCGAGCTCCTTTGGGACTATTCTGACTTAACTTTGATTAGAAAGGAAGGTTGAATATTTTAACTGTTGACTGAGCTGATTTGAAGCATCTTTGATTGCTGATCGTTGATTGGTTAGGGCATCTTTGATTACTGTTGACTTTGACCAAAATGTGCAAACTTTGACTTTGGGGCTCATCTCTCATTAGATATTGGTTAGTAGATTTGGATAGTCAAAGTTGTTGACCTTTGACTCTTTTATTGATGTATTGGAACATTGTACCTCTCTGTTGAACATTTGATGACAATCTAATAGAAGAAGAATTTTGAAAGGGTCTTCCCCCTTGTGGGGTTTTGCCTTGGTCTTTGACCAAATCTTGTCTCTTGTTATTTGCTCTTGGTTGTCTTCTATTGTACATTGGATTTACTGTTCTATCTACAATTGCTATTTGTTATTGGAAGATTAAATTGATTTGAAAGTGATTGCTAATTGAAGTAAGAATTGGGCTGAGTGATTGTACTAAGAATAGAAGAATGGAAAATTAATACTCATCATCCGAGGAAGACTCTTTCTTAGGCTGTTCAAGGACTGGGTCATCCTCTAGGGGCGACATGTTCTCATTAGTCCTCTCCATGATTGGCTCCATTGCTGTTTTGGGTGTTGTGGGGTGGTGGATTATTTTGCGAGATTTCCCCTTGTTCATTCACCATATTTAGTGCCTCATAACTATTGTTGCTCTCTTTCTTCCCATTTATTTCGCTGGTCCCTTCTCCATTCACTGGGCCAACATATTTTGGGGAAGTTGCCCCTTTTCCTTTGTTGTCGTTCTGATGAGGTTGCCTAGGCTAGTTGTTGGTTTCCCTTGCTGGGGCCCTTCTTCTTTTGGCTTGCTACCATTGGTCCCCCTCTTCGAGAAGAAACAACTTCTAAGGAAGATTGTATAGCTTGTAGTATGGATCTGTACAACTGCATGGGTTTATTGTACGACTATACAAATTTGTTGTATGGATTTGTATGACCATACAAATGGTTGTCGTAGTACAACCTTCTTCTTCCTTTTACTTTGACTCCTCTACTGCTCTTCAACTTTTCGTAACTGGTTTTTGTCCTTGCCCTATGAAAAACTGTGTTTGAAATTTCTATTTTGACTTCTGTTTATGCTTTTAGTTGAAACTTCAACTACTAACTCACTAATTTCTCAATAAGATGTATGGTTGATATTAATGCTAGTCCGTCTAAATCATTATTTCATGAAAAACACCTTATAGGCTCAATACCTAACAATAAGACTTTTCTTTTTTCGTAAAGTGAATTACAAAATAGAGTTACTTTTCAAAATATCTCGAACCACTTCCAACATGTTCACATTGAACTTGTGTGGAAGTTCTTGTTCGAGCTACATTTCTCAACACTTCCTTTTAATGGAGTTCTTCACCAATCCAGGCTTTCCTTTGAATGCTTCAAACTCCCCTTTTGCTAAGGGCTTGGTTAGAATATTACTAGTAGCCATCCATTAATCTATGGGAATATACTGGAGCTTCATTACATTGTTTTGAAATTTGGAGCTTCATTACTTTGTTTTGAATTCTATGTTGTATGGTATGGTATTTGATCTCTATGTGCTTAAATGTGTCATTGAATATTGGATTATTCGAGTGTTTGATGCAACTTTGATTATGACAGTAAATGACTGTGGGATTGGACTCCTAATCAAACAATCTTGCCAGATTATGACAATAAATGACTAAGGGATTGGACTCCTAATCAAACAATCTTGCCATCTATTGCATGCTTGATTGTGTAGAGCCACCTAGATCTCACTGTTGACTTCCCCTCTGAATCTAGCACTATGTTCTCCTCCTCCATGGCATCCCACTATATCTACTTGTTTACTTCCTTTTAGAATTTGGAAGGCTTGGGATCTACAATCTTGCTTATTGATCCTGTGTAGTTTGAAAACTTCTTCGAAGGTTTTCTCTCTCTAAATGTGCTCGTAGGAGTCTCAAAATGTTGAAATTTGATGACGAAAAAAAAGTTTCATGCAATCCCAACCCGGTTTTAATTTCACCTTATCACTCCCATTTAGTTAAATGATCTTTCCCATAAACCTACATTCAACATATAGAATTTTGGAAATGAAAATTTCAGATTAAAACACATGGGACTATCAACACATGCTGAAAATAAATATGGACATAACCAAACCAGTGACACACATAAAAATACACAGATTTTTGGTCAACTTAGACCCAGGCAAAACCCCTTCAATCTTCTCTGGGGAAAACCTGTTAGAGAGCTCTTCAAATTTATTTCTTTCAAGTTCAGGGAAAATATATTTGCAGACAAAAAAAAAACAACAAAATACAACTTATCTCTTCAACCCAAAACTCCTTGAAAACCTTGCCCACTTTGCCTCGATTTCCATGTCCACTTGAAGTTGAAAATATGTACTGTACGGATTTCTGTACCACTATATGGATTTTGTTTTCATTTTTTTCAAAAACTTCTCTGAAATGGCGTGCAACTCACAACATTCAATGTTGTTCATACTGTACCTTCTGTTGTCTTCTATGCCTTGATTTCCATGCCCAACTTTGCCTAGAAATCACTCGTTTAGCTTGCTGCAACAAATTTTTCGTACAAAACTTTTCTCCAGCTTTCAACTTCCTTTCTCTAATCTGCTCATGAAGAATGAATGCAATCTCTTTTCTTTTCCTCCTTTTGTTTCCCTAAATGACTTTTGGGCAACCCTAAGATCTAATGGCTCAGATTCATTTAGATCAAGGAATGAGAACAAATGTGCATTTAATTCTCACTTTCTATTTTATAACTCACCCATTAAATAAAGTACCCACATTGTACGTTATGTCTAAAGTCACTTTTCACTATATAATTTAACATTGACTTTACCACTTATAAAGTCACTTTCACTTTATAAAGTCACACTTAGGAAAGTAATTATTTTGGACACTTTTCCCTAGGTAGAGACTAACTCATGGGAAACCACTTGTTTAAGGTACATTAAAAATCAACACTCCCTCTTACGGAGGAAAGTGTTTCTCACCACATCCATTTTGTCCATGAAATGGACATGCTTGCCTCTTGGCAAGGACTTCGTGAGAACATCGGCCACCTGCTCATTTGTTGACATATACTCTAGCTTCATTGCCCCCTTCTGAATATAGTCCCTGATGAAATGATATTTGATGTCAATGTGTTTTGACTTGTCATGAAACATTGGATTCTTCGCGAGTTTAATGCAACTCTGATTATCACAGTGAATAACCGTCGGTCTCAACTCTTGATCAAATAGGCCATACAACAACTTGCGAAGCCAAATGGCCTTACAACTAGCCTGGCTAGTAGCGATATACTCAGCCTCAGAAGAGCTCAAAGCAATTGACTTTTGCTTTCGACTAAATGACGACACAATTTCCAAACTCAATCCGAAGCAACATCTTGAAGTGCTTTTCTTGTTAGAAGCACAACCTACCCAATCTAAATCTGTGTAACCTGCCAACCTCACTTCATCTCCCTGCCTATAGTCCAGACCATAATCAACAGTCCCCTGCACGTAGCGAAGAATGTGCTTTGCAGCTACCCAGTGCACCTTCCTGGGCTCAACCATGAACTGGCTAAGTGTGTTCACTGCAAAGCATATATCTGGCCTAGTGTTGACCAGATACATCAAGGACCCAATAAGCTGCCTATACAATGTGGGATCCACCAAACTAGAATCTGAAGCATGAAGCTTCTTCTAGTTGGTGATCATAGGTGTAGACATGGGTCTACAGTCTTCCATGTGAAATCTGCTCAACACATCCACAACATACTGCCCCTGCTCCAGAAATATATGCCCCTCCTCCTGCCGCACCTCAAGCCCCAAAAAGTAATGCATCAGCCCAATGTCCTTCATCTCGAACTCCATAGCAAGATCCTCCTTGCAACCATTAATCAGTCTCTCTGCCCCAGTAATGAAAAGGTCATCAACATAAAACACAAGAATGAGCGGATCATCCCCTACAACAATGTAGTATAGGTTTAGATCTGCATCACTATTTGTGAAACCCATTTGCTGCAAGTATCAATCCTCCAATACCAAGCTCTTGGAGCTTGCTTAAGTTCGTAGAGTACTCGCCTCAACTAGCATACATGGGTTTCCCGCCCAAGTACCTCAAAGCCCTGTGGCTGCTCGACATACACCTCCTCCTCTATAACTCTGTTCAGAAATGCGGTCTTCACATCAATTTGATGGATTTGCCAACCCGTTTCTGCAGCAATATAAATAAGGGACCAGATAGAAGTGTACCGAGCTACGGGAGCGAAGCTCTCATCATAGTCAACTCCCTCTATTCGTGAGAACCCTCTAGCCACAAACCTCGCCTTGAACTTCTCAATGTTGCCATCTGCAGCATGCTTGATCTTGTAGAGCCACCTGGAAGTCACAACTGACTTGCCCTCAGGCGTAGGCACTACTTCCCAGACATTGTTCTTAATGATAGAGGCAGACTCCTCCACCATAGCCACTCTCCATACCTCCTAGCCGGCAGCCTCCTCATAGCTAGTAGGCTCAGAGTCAACAATTCTAGTAGCCTTGGCTACATAACCGCAAAACTGCTCAGGTGGCACACCCTCCCTGTTCACCCTCTTCGGAGGACCAACGAACTCCGCTTCCTTCAAGGTGTCTTGAAGCCAATTGGGCCTCCTCTTCCCTGAAGAAGCTTCCCCATAGGGAAGCTCATCCTCTGCCTCCCAGTTTGGTGCACCTGAAGGTCTGCCAACTGACCTTGGTGTGCCTGTACCAGCACCTGTCCTCGAAGAACCTGTACTGGCATCTGTGCCCGTGTCAGATGAAGTGCCATGTGAACTCTGTACTAGTGGACTCCCTACAGAAGTGCTCGGTGAACTTGCCACTGGTGCCCTAGATGTCACTGACACTGAAGTACCTCTAGTACCAGTCGATCTAGGACCTTGAGTTCCTGCCCCCTGTACTTGACCTCCCTGCTAAGGAGAAGTCTGTGACTCTCTCTCATCATACTCTCGTGATCTCCGATAGGCCCTCTCCTCCTTGAACTTCACATCCCTCCTAATCACCACTCTCCGTTTAGAAGGAATGAAGATCCGATAGGCCTTTGAAGTTTCGTTGTAACCCATAAAGATACCATTTTCTGCCATGGGTTCCAGCTTTGTCTTGTGCTCCTTGGGGATATAAGAATATGTGAGACATCCAAAGATACGAAGATGTGCCACATGAGGCTTCTCTCCAGTGAAAGCCTCCTCTAGAGTCATATTCCCCAATACTTTGTGAGGACTCCTGTTCTGAAGATAAACAACAGTATTGCAGGCCTCAGCCCACAAAAACAAAGGCAACCCCTGATCATGATTCATTGCTCTAGCTGACCCAACAATAGCTCTATTCTTCCTTTCAGACACCTTATTCTGCTAGGGGTTGTAAGGAACCTTGAACTCTGTCCTAATGCCCTCCCATGCATAGAAGTCAGAAAACCCACCATCGGTGTACTCACCACCATTGTCTGACCTCAAGACCCAAATATTCCTACTAGTCTCCTTTTCCACAAGAGCTTTGAAATCTTTAAAGCGACTGAAGACCTCATCCTTGGTCTTCAGGAAATATATCCAAATCCTCCTAGAGTAGTCATCAATGGATATAACATAATACTCATAACCACCCAAAGAGACATGAGACATACAACCACTAACATCAATATGAATCAAGTCTAGTATACCTGTAGATCTGTAGTCGCTCACTCGGAATGGGAACTTGGTGTACTTTCCGAAAGCACACCCTCTGAGACCTCATAATGCTCGACACTAAAATCAGGAACTCGAGTAGTGATCTCCCTTAGTACTCTCAAAGCTCCATGATGCATATGTGCCATCCTCTCGTGCCATAACTTGCACAAGTCTCTACTGTTGGTGGTACTTGTGTGAGTGCTACCAGATGTGCTACTCACCAATTCTCTTGGCGATTGAAAACTGAACCTGTAAGAGTGGACTCCAATCACTTTGGCCGAAGTGATGGAAGCTCCCTTGGGATGCATCAATACTTTCCCTCATGAGAAATTGACGTCAAACCACTTCTCCTCCATAGCAGACACTGAAATCAAGTTCTTCTTCATCCCTGGAACATGCAAAACATCCATGACCTTCAAAGGAGCCAAAGACTCCCTCTCAAAGGTCACAGTCCCCACACCAACAGCTCTCACAGTGCGGTCATCTCCTAGTACAATCTCAATATCAAGTGCCCTCTTTGCAAGCTCTGAAAAGAACTCTCGTGCACTTGTCATATGGCGGGAAGCCCCGCTGTCTATGTACCACACATCGGATGATGTACTCCAACTAAATGTGGAAGTAATAAATGCAAAGTCCTGGTCAAACTGTGAAGCAAACTGCTCCACCTCTGTTGAAGCTACAATACCCTTCTTCCCCTTGTTCTTCCTCTCAAGACACGTAGTAGCATAGTGTCCCATCTTTTGACATGCCCAACATTTGACTTTGGATATATCTGTATCTTTTTTCTTCTTCTTCTCCTTTCCCTTAGCCCCATCTGATGAGGCCCCTTTCTTGGCCTTCCCTTTGTTCTTCCCCCTAGCTGTCAAGACTACATCCTCCTCATCTGCTATCTTCACCCCACCACTGCCAGTCTTCCATATCTCATGCTGCACACAATCATCCCAAAATCTGTCCCAATTGGGAAGATTCTTCCTAGAGGTAACAACATCTTCAAAAACCTCCAAAGACTTAGGAAGCCCCACTACAACTATTCTGACTAACTCTGTGGGTGCAACTGCCTCACCAATAACAGTCAAATCATCACTTACCTGTTTGAGCCTTGCCAAGATAATGAACTACATTTTCAGCGTTTGTCATCCTAGTGTTCTTCAATTGTTCTTTGAGTACCATCTTCCTGCTCTCATTGGTACTTTGATAAAGAGTGGTTAGCGCTGTCCACATCTGATATGCATATGTGTTTCCTCTCACCCGAGGCACCACATGATCCTTCAGACGATCCATCAAAATCCTTTTTGCCTTTGCATTATTTTTTGTGAATTCAACAAGTTCATCTGCAGTAGTAGGAGGTACAATCACTTGTCGCACTATGTCCCACACTGCTACCTCCTCAAACACTATCTGAATTCTGTCATTCCAAACGGCATAGTTGGATATCCCATCCAGTTTGTCCTCTACCATTAAGAACATGGCCATGACTGTTGTCCAAAATTTACAAAACCAAGAAAATGGAGAAATGAACTTTCCAACACACCTTGTTGTCCCAAAAGTTCAGTTTGTGTGAAATTTCACCTTGCTGCCCCAAAATATCAGTTTGCTGTCCAAAAATTCAATTTGTTGTCCAAACCACTGTTTGCTGCCCCAAACTACTGTCCGTTGTTAAAACTGCAATTTTCAACTTGTAGCTCCGATACCATGTTGAAATTTGATGACTAAAAAAAGTTTTATGCAATCCCAACCTGGTTTTAATTTCACCTTGTTGTCGTGCGGAGTGTCAAGACACCATGACAACACTCAGACTGGGGGCTGTCACTCTAATCCCCGATCTCTCCATTTAAGCCGTCTCCCTAGGCTAAAGGGGGTAGACTCTATGGGATAAAGGAAGACCAACTGGGAACCAGCTGGGTTGGGAGACACAATGAGGCAAACAAGCACCTAGAGATTTTTAAACTTGATTAGATCTTTAAATGTTTAGTACCAATGCCTTTGCTAAATGAAGTGGAAATCAAATAATTGATTCGTTGCTTAGGAAATATAAATACGAACAAATCTTTCAACAATTGCTTGAAAATATTTACTGAGATGTCTAACATATGATGAGCATTAAAACATTAAAGCAACCATGATCAATTTTAATAACTTAGCACAACTCTAGCAATTAAATGACCACAAAATGCTATGAATCACCACTTTCAGATAGCTAATCTTCAGATGAAATTTAAGCACATTTAGCTATGAATCACCACTTTCAGATAGCTAATCTTCAGATGAAATTTAAGCACATTTAGCTATGTCGAATACCACAATTTTTTAAATATTTTTATTTTTTATAGAAAATCGAAAAAAAATCAAAACCCTAAGATTAACTTTGATCCCTTTTTAGGATTTTTATATTTAATATTTTTTATTATTTTTTATGATTGATTTAAAATAAAACTAAGCGAAACTAAAACTAAAGACTAACTTATAAATCAAAATCTAATCTAATTATGAAAATCGAATTTTTATTTTAGTTTTAATATTTATAAAGCCAAAACGAATAAACAAAATCGAAAAGGGGCCTACTCTAACCCTAATATGCATACATAACAAAATTAAGATAACTTATGCGTACATACAAAATAAAAAAAGGGGTAATCTAATGCGTTATTGATTTGCATCTTCATGTCCGCGGATGAGCAAGGCGTATGGCGACGTTGAGGGTTTCTTGGCAGCACGCTGGTGAGGATGCGATGGCAGGGGGTAGATCCAGGAGGAAAAGGGCCGTGAGGAAATCCGCTTGCAGACTTGGCAGTAGTCAAGGAGCTGCGAGAAGGTGCAGCTGTGGGCTGCGTGGAGAAGAACTCGACAAGATAGCTACGTGAGGATGCCAGTGACGACAAAATGCATGGATAGAAGCTGCAACAACGTAGGAGGGATGCGCAGATGAAATTGTGTGAGGGAATGATGGCAGAGAGCTGGATGAAGAGTCGCAGATTTATGGAAAGGAGACAACGTATGGAGCTTAACGGACATGGGTTTAGAGATCAGGCCACGATGATGGATGGGCAATGTTTAGAGAAGTTTGTAGTGGAAAATCACCCAGAAACTTTCCAGATCCCGTAAAAATTTTAAAATCCACACCCAGACCTTAAAAAATTCCGAAAGATTTTTGAGAAAAACAACAATGAACACAAAATCAAAATTTTCCTGCAAAAATGAAACCCCAGGCAACAACAGATAGATAGCTTGAACGAACCCTCGAATTTCTTCAGAAACCCCCGCAAGATTTGGTTTTGAGGCCAGATCTTACCCTCCAGGGCCTAGATCTGGCTTCAAATAGGATATCCTCTTGAGACCTACAACTTGCAATGGCAAAAACAGAAAACCCAGAAATAATATATGCAAGGATTAAACGTAAAAAACCCAAAAACCAGCGAAATAATTACAATATTCTCAGTTTGAAAGCTCTAAATAGCCAGATTTGTCAATATGCCCTAGAAATATTTTTAAAATTTAAAATTTAGTATGAGGTGCTTCAGAAAACCCTTCATGCATTCACCAGAAAAATTCTAATGATAAGCCCGGGATCAAAATCAACTGGGCCCTTGAGGAAATGCTTTTTTGGGAGTTGGTTGGTTTAGCCGAGAACTTCCCCAAATGCCTAATGATCTCGAAATCAAGATTTTCCTGCACAACTTAATTCAACCATTAACATAGAGGGAGAAAACGACAGAGAAATTCAGATCTAATGGAGATACCTGCCATTATATTAAGAAATTAAGCCATCATTCAAACCCTAATGATCAAACAAGATACCTGTGTTTAAATCAATCTTCAATAAGCTAACATCAATGGTTGAACATAATATTTTGCAAGAAAATAAAACATCTTACAACATTTTTCCGAACAGTAACACTAGCAGAGATTAACCCCAAAGTCTTTTTTTATTTGCACATGAAAAACGATTACCAGAGAGCTTTCACTCAGCACACGACTCAAAGGTCGACTGATCTCAAATGACCCTTGACACCCTATTTAAAGAAAAATTTCCCAGCGGCTAGTTTGAGTGATCCTTGTCAAAGTGATCTCAACCGTTGATGAGGATCAAAAAATCTTTTAATCTCATCTGTCGAAATTAAAATAATGGGGAAATTTCCCAACGGCTAGTTCGAGTGATCCTTGTCAAAGTGATCTCAACCGTTGATGAGGATCAAAAAATCTTTTAATCTCATTCGTCAAAATTAAAATAATGGGGAAATTCGAAATTATCATTTAAATGCATTTTAATTAATTCAATTTTTTTTTTTTTGAATAAATTTCCTCAAAATTTTGACTTTGACTTAACCCAAGGGACCAAGGGCCTAAAATTTAGCAAAATAATCATTTAACCTTAATCCTTGGACCTTTTAAAATTTAATTTTTTAAAGGACCCTCAAATTTAGCCTTCGGAAAAATTGAAATTACCTAGGACCTAGGACTTATGAGGGGATAAATTATTTTTCTAACCCTCAAAATACTTTACATCATGACTTCTACATTTTTACATCTCAAGGGGGAAAACCCATTTGACAGACTCTCATAGACTACCCAGTTCTGCGACACAAACATAATCTAGCAGATCAAGTAATTTGTAATAAAATAACCTAACCAAATGGTTAGGATTATTCCCAAATCACTTTTACGTAGACTCAATCTAGTACACTAGGACTCCCGTAAGATTTTAATGACAAAATCCATTCTGGCTTTGGGGTTAGGTTGAAGGAAAACTCTACCAATCATGGATCGGTGAGACAAAAAACCTTCCGGAACGTAGATCATCACTAGAAGATTAGGCTTACCTAGGCAATTACATACATGCCACAGATCTGCTAAGATTATTTACAATTTACACATGCAGACTGTGTTTACAAAATAACATGATCAGGCTGATGATGATAGTTGAATGGCACGGACACATTGTTCAAGCGCTATCCCTATTGCGAAAAAGGGGGTGTACTGCTATGGGTAGTTGACACGTAGTGGTCAACATCTGGCTTTACTTGGGGACACGTTGCTGCAATGTAGGAATGTGAGAATCCGAGTCACCTTCAATTAACCACTTTTCAATGGAACCAATGACCTCCTCATAATAAGATGGAGCTTGCTGCAGTAGATAAGGAGGCTTCTGATCTATCAATGTCCCCCTGTTTCTTTCATCCTCTGACTGATGCTGAAGCTTCTGTACCTGTATTGTAATGGCATCCATCTGGCTAAAGTGTTCAAGCTTCATAGCACTGATTTCCTTGGCATGGTCTTCCTCCATGCTCAATAACTTATTCTGAAGACATATCTACTAGCTTCCATATCTTTTATTAATTTATCGTTTTTTTCCTTTATGGTCATCAAGCAATGTTGCATAGAGTTTATCTCTTTCTTATGATTTGCTTGCATGGTAGCCAATTGATTATTATAATCGAATGTCATGATAGTTATTTCTTCATCCATAGTTAATAACTTATTTTGCATAGAATTAATTTCCCTATCATGATTAGCTCTCATGGTTTTCATCTCCTTATCTCACTTTTCTAGGTGGGTGTATAAAGTTCTCATATCATTGACGTAATTAGCTACAAATTTTTCTTGATTAATCTCCATATTTTTTACCAGCTGCATTAGTTCTTCTATAATTTGCTTCTGATTTTCCCTTTCATTGTCGACACTGATTTGACAATTTGTCCTTGTCTTCCCATTGTCATGAGTTTGATTTGTAATGGTGCAAGTGGATGGCACATTCTGATAAGGAGAATTGTCTTGAAATCTTTCATCGACTGCTAGATCCTTCACCAGATCACTTCCAATCTGTTGCATAATTTTAGGGGCACAAGGGGAGCTATCTTGATAACCATATCTATCTTTAAAAGCATGAATGATGTCTCATAAAGAAGTGAAAGAATCTTTAGGACAATTATTAAATCAATTCAAAGCATCATCCTCTAAAGAAAAGGCAAATAGACGCATTTTGACATCTTCATGATCATACTGGGGAGAACTACAATATATAAGCATTATAGGAGAAAACCTACATAGATGCTTTCTAACGGCGACTGAATCACCACCTGAGAACAAAGACAATTTAGAAATGGCCGCTTCTGGAATATCATGGAGAACATCAATAAAATGACACAGAGTAAACGAATAATCCATGATGAATAATGAGGGACCAAATGGATGATAGAGAGAGACCTCTGCTCAAGAAAATCAAGAGATGAAAGAAGTGGAGTCACCACTTGAACATGAATCTAATTCTAAGGTCCAAAAGGCAACAAACAACCGGATATAGGGAGAGCTTCTTGTCTGAGATAAAAATGAAAAGAAATGGAGTTGCCACCCAAACAAGAAACGATCCGAGAAGTCTAGGTGCTGAAGATATAGATGAAACGATTAACGAGATGACGAAAGATAGGGCGATGAAGAGATCAAATGAAGCTAGGAAATGCTGGCAGCTTGACAGTCTAATGAATGGTGGAAAAGATGAGATGATTGAAAAGATGAATGTTGTGAGGACCAAAGACAAAAAAACTCTATCCCCGGCAACGGCGCCAAAAAATGTCGTTGCATAGAGTGTTAAGGCATCGTGACAATGCTTAGACAGGGCGCTGTCACCCTGATCCCCGATCTCTCTGTTTAAGCCATCTCCCTAGGCTAAGGGGGGTAGACCCTATGGGATAAAGGAAGACCAACTGGGAACTAGTTGGGTTGAGAGACACAGCGAGACAAACAAGCACCTGGAGATTTTAAAACTTGATTAGATCTTTAAATGTCTAGTACCAGTGCCTTTGCTAAATGAAGTGGAAATCAAATAATTGATTTGCTGCTTAGGAAATATCAATACGAACAAATCTTTCAATAGTTGCTTGAGAATATTTACTGAGATGTCTAGCATATGATGAGCATTAAAACATTCAAGCAACCATGATCAATTTTAATAACTTAGCACAACTCCAACAATTAAATGACCACAAAATGCTATGAATCACCACTTTTAGATAGCTAATCTTCAGATGAAATCTAAGCATATTTAGCTATGTCGAATACCACATTTTTTTTTTTTTGGCTTCTTCTTTAAATATTTTAATTTTAATTTTATTTTTTTTATAGAAAATCTAAAAATAAATCAAAACCCTAAGATTAACTTTTATGCCTTTTTTAGGATTTTTATATTTATATTTTCTTATTATTTTTTATGATTGATTTAAAATAAAACTAAGCTAAACTAAAACTAAAGACTAACTTAAAAATCAAACTCTAATCTAGTTATGAAAATCGAATTTTTATTTTAATTTTAATTTTTATAAAGCCAAAACAAATAAACAAAATCGAAAAGGGACCTACGCTAACCCTAATATGCATACATAACAAAATTAAGATAACTATGCGTATATACAAAATAAAAAAAAAGGGGTAATCAAATGCGTTATTGATTTGCAGCTGCATGTCCGCGGATGAGCAAGGAGGATGGCGACGTCGAGGGTTTCTTGGTAGCATGCTGGTGAGGATGCGATGGCAGGGGGTGTCCCGCATACATCAATATTCCAAAGGACAAGCGAAAGAAACTAGATTCTATAAGGATTAAAGGGATCTTCGTTGGCTATAGTCTTTCTTCAAAAGCATATAGAATCTACATCAAGCAAGGAAGACAAATTGAAGTAAGCAGGGATGTTATATTTGATGAGAACCACGCCTACAAAAGATCCAAGGATATTCCAGTTGATTTCGATGATGAAGATACACCTCTGTTTGAAGAAGAAGAGCATCATGATAAGACAACTACAAACCAAGAAGAAGAAGATGAAGGACCAAGTGAGCCAATTCAACCTGTAATCATACCTGAAACAAGGAAAAGGTCTAATTGGTTAAAAGCTACTCTTGAAGATGTCGAAGGACATGGAGCTGCTAAAGGAACTTTTAGATAGAAAAATACCAAAAAGATATTCAGGATGTGCAACATATAATGACAAAATTAATAGAAGTTGAGCCAACTACATTTGAAGAAGCTGCTCATCAAGAAGAATCGAAAAAGGCGATGCAAGAAGGATACCAATCCATCGTGAAGAATGGAGTCTAGGAAATCGTTCCTAGGCCAAGTGACAAATCAATTGTCACCTCAAAATGGATTTACAAAATCAAACATGCTGTTGATGGACGTATAGATAAATACAAAGCTAGATTCGTTGCAAGGGGATTCTCTCAAAAGGAAGGTATATACTATGAAGAAACCTTTGCACCAGTGCTAGGTATACTACTATAAGATCTTTGTTCCACTAGCTGTTACAATGGGATGGAATATTCATCAAATGGACGTAAAAACAACATTTCTTAATGGGACCATCGATGAAGAAGTATACATTGAACAATCAGAAGGGTTTGAAATATATAGCAAGGACACACATGTTTGCAGACTTAAGAAAGCTCTATATGGCTTGAAGCAAGCTCCTAGGGCATGGTATGCAAGGATGGATGCATATCTCTTAAGAATTGGGTTCGTCAAAAGTTCTATAGATCCAAATCTCTACATCAAGGTAGTAAACAATGAACCAACCATTATACTACTATATGTAGATGATTTGTTCATTACAGGTGTGGAGTGAGGAATACAAGAATGCAAGAAGATGCTGGCAGTTGAATTTGAAATGAAGGATCTGGGACTTATGCACTATTACTTGGGTTTAGAAGTCTGGTAGAAACCTGGAGAGATATATCTGGGTCAAGGTAAATACAAAGTTGAAATGTTATAGAGATTCGGTATGATGGATTCCAAAACTATGACTACTCCCATGATAACTATCTCAAGAAGTTGAGAAGCTCTGACTCCAGTCTCGTTGATCCTACTAAATATCGTAAGTTAGTAGGCTTTCTGATGTACCTAGTAAATACAAGACCTGATATATGTTTCGCTGTAAATATTCTTCGTCAATTTCAATTGGAGCCTTGTCATGACCATTGGATAACTGCTAAGCATATTTTGAGATATTTACGTGGCACTATACATCACTGCCTAAAGTATGATGGAAAGGAAGTTAAGTTGACAGGTTTCACAGATTCAGATTGGGGTGGCAGTGAGACTGATGGCAGAAGCACTACCGGTGGATGTTTTAGTTTGGGAGTTGCAGTGATTTGATGGACGAGTAGAAAGCAAGATCCTGTTGTGTTAAGTAGTGCCGAAGCTGAATATGTTGCTGAATGTGAAGTAGGAAAGGAAGTTGTTTGGTTAAAAAAAACTCTTGTCATATTTGTTTGGAAAGCCTTTGGATCCTACAATAATAAATTGTGATAATCAAAGTAGCATCAATATGTCCAAAGACCTTGTATTCCATGCAAGGACGAAGCATATCAACAACAAGTACCACTACATTAGAAGTTTGGTACAAGATGGGGTTGTAAAGCTACAATATATTTTGACATATGAACAAGTAGCTGATGTGCTGATGAAGTCTCTTCCAAATAAGAAGTTTGAGTATTTTAGAAGCATGCTTGGATTGATTAACATTGCAGATTTAGTTGATAAGGAGAGATGAAGCATCTAATGGTGGATGCTTGGGAGGACATCTGGCCGACTTATGTGTGTTTGATGTCTTATCCAAAAGAGGGAGGGTGGCGTTGGACTTGGAGCTCTGACCTTGAATACACACCTAGATCCCTGGGTTGAGGGTTAGTTAGTAAGCTTGATGGTACCTAGACTGGTTGAAAGCTTTAGTCCATCATAGTCCCACCCGGATAGATAACCCTGGTCAGGTATCTAGTCCATGGCATTGAGTGTTCTTGAACTCTTTGTAGTTCATGTGTTTTTGAGATCTTTCATGTACTTGTATATATATGAATACCTCCCTAGTTAAGACTCAAGAGGGAGTGTTGAAGAATGTAATTAGGTTCAGTCTTCATTATGTGATTTATTTGTCAAAATAAATTTTATTATTATTAAAAATGACTTATTAAAGCATGGGTTTCATTCTTGGGTCATCATGTTTTTGGTCAAAGCCTCCATTGTAGGCTTCTAGTTTTTATATTGAGCCAATAGAGTCATTGCCGATTTTATTAGACCCTTCTTGGGCTTTTGTATTATGTAAAAATAATTATTTGAGTCAAATGGGTCATTTGACGCTTCCACACCAAGTCGGCCCTATTCCGATGAAGTCGGTTTACATTATGGCAATTCGACCCACAGAAGAGGCTATATATAGAGAGGCAGTTTGATTCATTTGCACCACCTCTCAACAAGTTTGATACACAAGAAAGAGAGGTAGAAAAAGTGTGAAATTCCTAGAGAAGGAAGAAGATTGTAGGGGAAGTCAAATTTGAAGTTTTGGGCTATCTATCTCTCACATGTGCGAAGTTACTGGGCAATTGTAGGGGTAAAAAATATGAATTTTACTGCAGGTCGAAGTTCTGCTGCTAGGGAAGCCGAAATTCTGCTGCTGCAAGGCCGAAGTTCTAGGTCGAAGCTGCTGCTGGGAGTCTATCAATTGGAGAAAAAGGAAGGGCTGACTTGGTGGTTGGAGGAAGTCTGTGTCTAGGTCAAAGAGTCTTAGATAATCTCATCTTGTCATTGAAATTACCGAAGGAAGAGTTTGGACTGGGCTTTCCCCTTGATAGGGGTTTTTCCCTAATTGTCCGCCTACATCTCGAGTCTCTTGTTCTTGTGATCTTCATATACACATAAATTGATAATTGCTTGATGAAACATAATTTAATAAAGAAGTAAAAGAAACCAACTTAATTCACAAGTAATTATCAAGAAGAGGAATCAAAACTCTAATTCCTACTAGCATTGATTTCTCAACAACTCCTAGATAGGTTGGGAGGAAAAGGGTCGGTAAATTGATAATTGCTTGATGAAACATAATTTAATAAAGAAGTAAAAGAAACCAACATAATTCACAAGTAATTATCAAGAAGAGGAATCAAAACCCTAATTCCTACTAGCATTGATTTCTCAACAACTCCTAGATAGGTTGGGAGGAAAAGGGTCGGTTTGGTAGCAGGAGCGAGAGTAACAACAAACTAGAAACGCCTTCAAACGAGATCTTCACGTAAGTACTTCCAAATGAATTGTTTTTGCTAAGGCAAGAGCGGATCCTTCTATTCAATTTAATAAAAAGAAACAGTATACAAAAGGCTTAAGCCCCCAACAAGCCGTTAGATTTGGATCGAAAGATCTAGCGGCTGAGAAACAAATCGGGTGGCAAACAAGCACACCATTTACCAAGTGAAGCGGACCCGATGAAATCAATAGATCTTAATTGATAAATACGTCGGGTCCATTTATCACATAACGATCGTTTAGTCTTTCCTCCCGAAATCCGTCACATGCGCACGATTCCAGATGAAACGCGCAAACAGCTCGAGCATTAACCCCCAAAGCGGATCCACCAACTAGCTCGATAAATCTTGGCCGTAGGTTGATCACGATTGATCTAACGGTTGCAAATGATATCATGCTGCTGGTGGGCTCTAGTATTGCAGCAATAATGCTGCAACTCCTGGGACTCCCTTCTTTACTCTTATCAACCGGGTAGTTCGTAACAAACTTGGAAGCGACGGTGCTGTATGCACAAGTACTAGCTCTTGCTGCAGCTGTCACTTGGTCAGCTGGCACAAGTCCGCTAGGGGCTTAAGCCAACTTCTATGAGCTCTGAGAAGAAGCTTTTTAACTGATGGACGAAGGCTAACTCAAAGGAAGCTAATCTACTTGCAGAAAGAAACCGAAAAGCTGAAAGGAAATGCAAACCCTAATTTTACCAGCTAGCCCTACTGATGCGAAAAAGAGGATACAAGCTACTGAAAGAGATGCCATTACTTCTAGGAAGATAACATCTTTTTGTATTTTTGAATAAGTTGTCAGGATTGTCATGCATGTGCTTTCATTGTTTTTGACTGTGCAGAGGTGGATCGACAAGAGAAAATGCTTGCAGGAGGTTGGGAAGGTTCAGAGAGGGCCTAAGGGGTACCTAGCACCCTTCCAGAGAGTTTCACAGAGTTTGGCTATCAAGAAATCGCTTTCGTGAGCTTCTACAGGAAGTCTGCAGGGGTTTTACAGGATGTTCTGGAATTTGTACAGGATGTCTGTAATTTTCTACAAGATGTTCAGAAATGGGATTTTGGAGGATGGATGGAGGAAAAAAGATGAAGGAGTGGGTATGGAGGTGAGATAAGGGTGTGAGGAGGTCCAGGACTTGGGGAATGGAGCTGAGAAGTGGCGAGGATGGTTGGATTTGTTCAAGGAGGGGTAGAGCAATGTTGCACAACAATATGGGAATTTAGGGCAGAGTGAGCAAATGGCAAATGTGAGGCAAGAATCCAAGTTGGAGGATGAAGCAGGTAGGATTGGTGGAGTATGGGTAGATAAAGAAGGATAACAGGTGCTCTGCAAGTTGTTTTTCACACGAAACAAACAAGGACTTGGAAAATCAAAGACCTAGTTACGTTAGTCTATTATGACCTAGATAACAGCAAAGAAATGGAACAAAAGTTTATTTGCAATGAAACCAGCTGAAATAACTATGCAACTAAGCAATCATAACCCTAAGCATGCAACCAACACTGATATCAAGTTCAGCAACTAAAAATCTAACACTACTAATTGCATGGTGAAGCAAAGATAGTGTTTTTGTTGGCAGCAATGTCACTTTTGTCCCAACTCACGATTCCACTGAGGGAGAGGTGAGATCAGAGGTGCTTGATGGCCTTTTTCTGAAGTTCTTCCCTGTTATTAATCTATCAACTAAATCTGAACATGAAAAGCCTATCTAATCATCAACCATGACCTATGTAACCAGCAAGATGTTAATCTACTTAACAGAAATTATTTTGCAAAGACATAAAAAGCAAATAACAGTACATGAAGGAAGCCTTGGCACTTGGGTTGGGCCCAACCCCAAGAGCTGCAGGCTCCTAAAGAAACTCAGAACTGATGCCAAATAAAGTTGCTTTCCATTACTCAAAAATAGCCATGTTCATAAGAAAGTTATACAACAGCAGCGACGAAAATGAGCTGAGAGAATAGCAGCACTCTTGTGCAAAATACCATAGTCAAAAGAAGTAAACTACGAAGGCTGGAAGCCTTCCTATTTATGCCTACGAGGGGCCTCAATAGCCTTCCTTAACTCAAGGGGCTCGGCTGTTCCAACTGCTAGTAAACAATCACTTTTCACCTAGCTGCTCGGCTGCCTTTAGATTCGTTTTGGTGGCCTGCTGAGCTCCGAGTTGGGGATGGAGATTTCGAGGAAGGGCCATTTAATGCAAGAAACATCCTTCCTACGAATCCTCACCCTTGTTCCTTCATGCTTGGCTGTCATCTGGCTCATAATTGCTTGGCTTTGTTCCAAAATTTGTCCAAAAAACCTGAAATAACCACGTATTAGCCTTCTTTGTAAAGTGACCACCCTCATTCGTTCAACTAACATAAACATACTCAAAAAACATACATAAACTATGAAAATTGGTGGATTGATCAAGAACAATTAGGCAAAATGAGCCCAATAAGTTACCCAATTTGGGGCTCATCATCGTCCCCTTGCTAAATGGGTTGCTCATCCTCTGAGCACTAGTTCAGCTCCTCATCCTTAATTGCCTCTCTCACATCCCAGGCCTCTGAGGTGATATCTTCTTCATGATCATGAAATCCGGCCTTTCTTTCCACTTCTTCCCACTGCCTGTGTTCCTCCTCTTCTTTACCTCCTTCCAGCAGCCCCAAAAGCAAAGGAGGACTGAACTTGAGGCCGATCCAGTTGGCCTGAAGATTCTGCATGGACTGTTTGTAGAGAGGTACTCTTGCCAAGGCCTCCCTCATCCTTGTTGGGGTGTGGTATTCTCTAATCTTTAGGCTGTGGGATAGTGAATTCCACCTCCGGGAGCAAGCATGAACACAGTTATCCCCTAGTAGTCTCTCCATGTCCTCAAAATGGGCTATGGCTTGAGCTTGTCGTCTCATGTAATCTGGTAGGGCCTAAGAGTCATTGGCCAAGTGCTGGTGGGCGGATATTAATGCTAAAGGATTCTCCAGTTCTGCTCTAATCAATAGTGGTTCATGTAGTTTCATGTTCATAATGTTTCAGACCTCTGCTGCTCTCTTTTCTTCATGATTTAGCCAAGAGGCCATGGCCATGAGTTGTACGTCTCCTACCGTAGCATTGGGGTCCCACAAATTCATGTTGGGAAGGGGCAAATTGTGTAGGATGAACTCTGATAGTTTGGCCTTGTCCTCAGATGAGCTGATGTCACATAAAGCCATGAATTGATGGTAAGTTTGAAATGGAGTGATGCCCCTTTGGGCCAAGGTGTTGATCTGAAACTGCAACCACTGATCCTTAAGGTATAGGGCATATGATTTGGCAGGTTGCCTACACTGCAGAGCTTCCATCGCCCAGCTGGCCATGCAGGCCAGTTGGGCTTCCTTTTCTTGGATCTGTTGCTTTAGAGACTGTATCTCCTGGACTGCTTGCAATTCCTTTTCCTGTAACTGTCTGGTCAGTGCCTCGATCTCAACCTGCAACCCATCTTTTCCCTGCTGTTTATCAGGGGTCTCTTTGTCTATTGTGGGCTCCTCCTGTTGTTGCTGTTCTCCCAAGGTGTGGGGCCTGTCTTCCTTAAAGTGTCCCTGTGACTGTAGCTGCTGTTTAAGCAACTCATTTTCTTCCTGTAGCTTGGCCCGCTAGTTGCTTTCTACATGCCGTACCATAGCCAATTCTTTCCTTGCCTCTTTGAGTTGCTCCTCCAAGGGACCTATATTTGCCACACCCTTGAACTTGGCGATTTTCATCCAAGTGTGGGTCCTCACTCTCTCCTCTTCTAGTGCCAAGAATAGTGGCACTGCAAATTTTTGGGGAATTATCTTCCTGGCCTCTAACATGTTATAGTAGGAGCCTAAGCTGGGTTGGGGGCTAGGTTCCACAATGTTTTCAGTCTTCTCTTCCTCCCGGGATGATTTAACTGCCTTTTCCTCCAATTCCTCGGTCTCCTTTAGTCCAGCCAACGTATCCTGTAGAATTGTCTCAGCATCTTGTAGAGAGGTCTTTGTGTCCATCATCTTAATCCTTTCTCTCCAGGTGGACGTCTTCGGGCTGCCCTGTTCATAGGTGTGGATGCCTTTGAGGGAGACCTTTCCTTTTGTTTAATTGGGGTGTCCACAATCGTAATTGGTTCTTTTGACTGTGGCTGGGGTCTGCCAGTTTTTATCCACATGCTTCTTCTTGCCTTAAAATACATAGAAGGCTCCCTTTTCCGCTTCCCTTTTTGCTCTGGGGTTGTGCTCAAGGCAGCTAGCACCGCTGCTGCCTCCCTGGCCAGAATCTCAGGAGACTTCTCCTTTTTCTGCTCTGATTTTATGCTTCCTGTAGAAGTTGGTTTCAGACTTCCTGTAGAAGCTGTTTCTAGACTGCTTGTAGAAGCTGTTTTCAGACTTCCTGTAGAAACTGTTTCGGCCTGTTTGGCTGGAAGTGTCTTTTCTTTTAATTCCTGTTTGGTTGCCTTGGTTGTGATCTCCTTTGTTTGGGCTTTTTCAGTCCTCTATGCTCTACGTTGCAGTCGTTTCTCCTTGGGTATTTGTGCCATTGGTCCTCCCACAGTTTTAGGTTCAACAACTTGGCCTTTTCCTTGTTTCTCCTTTTGCTCTTTCTGTGGTGGTTTGTCCTGTGTTTCTTTGCCATTGGCTTTCGCTCCGACTTCAAGGTGTTTCCCTTCTTCACTGCTGGATGAGGTGAGTTCCTCGGCCGGGATTCGGATATCATCTCTGGACATGTTGCGGAAAATCTCCAAGGAGAGGGGGACAGTATAGGTATGGAGGCCATCCTCTACCAAAAGCTTGATGAGCCCATGATGGGCTAGCTGATCTGGTGTCCCTTCCTTCAATTTTGTGCCGCATTCAATCAATGATTGCAAGAGAAAATAGGGGATGCTTAACTTCTGCTCTGGGGGTAAATCCAACCCATGTCTTAGTTCTTTTAGCAACCGGAAATGATAGCCGTAAACAATACTGAACCGCCCCTCACAGGTAATGTATTTCATAATTTGGAGATTGGCTTCGCTCCACAGAGGATGTAAATTGGCCCTCCTTACCCCATTCTTTTCTTCTGCAAAACGTTCCTCAGGTAAGAAGAATTCTTTCTTGGCTTTTTGGCTTAATGCTCTTTCCTCTTTGCTCCAGGGTATCCCTAATGGCAGACTTGTAACCCGACTAATGAGTTCAGGGGTAAGCTACAGGGTCAACCCTTTGAAATTCACAGTGGCCAGTGTTTTTGATTTAGGTTGCAAGGACATTAAGAATTCCTCTGTTATCTCATCATCGTGGCCCTGGATTTTGTCACAAAAAGTCATCCAGTTGGCATGGGTGAAGAGGTCCACCACTGCGGGATGTTCATGCAATTTTCTGGAATCCGAGGGTTCCTTTCTGATAAACCCCCCTGGCATGGTGAGAGTGCGTTGTTTCAATGCTCTGAGCAGAAAGGGACTGCTATTCTATGGTTTCCTCCTTTGAACTTCAAGACAGGATCTCCCAGGTGTTTATACTTTTAACTTCGCACCAATTTCCTGGTTCTACTACCTTTGCTGCCCAAAGCTCTGCTGTCTGTGTGTGGAGGGAGAAATTTGGTTTCCACAGACAGGGTATAACACTTCAATTTTTACTCCCAGCATACATACAAACGTGCAAATTCATTTTTTTTTTATACAGGCGAGCCCTCACAGTGCTTTATCTTTTCTAATTCTCCTACTCTAGACAGTGCAATTCACCACCTTTCAAAATATACCATGCATGGGAGAGTGTTTTAGAGCCTACCTCCCTCAGAACTTCAAATTTGTCGAAGAAAAACCCAGGCTTCTCTGTTCCGGAAGGCTATGCCATACTTCCTGTAGAATGCTTGCCGGCTTCTGTAGGATGTTTCTGCGCTTCTGAACGAGCTCAGGACGCGCGGGAACTTTGGAACAGGCCGAAAATCTCGGTGGAGGACGACGGTTAACAGAGTGTGGAAGCGGAGGACGAGTACTTCAGCCAGGACGTTGCAAATGCAAATGATCAGTGGATGTGCGAATCTTCAGCCAAACATTTTGAACTGCGGTGCAATTCGTGGCGAGGGGGTGAGGTGGCCGGACCGAACCGTTAACCAACGTCATGGCTATCATTCTTCTGCGTGTCTCTGGCCGCCATTACCTCCCCTCTGCCATTAACCTCCGTCACCACTGTCAGTCCGCCGATTTTCCCCGACTGAACACTCCACATGTGTCGGTTACGCGGCTCATTGGCGAGTTTGAATGTCACTGATCTTGTTCGGATCCCACGAAGCAGTGTAACTGGCTGAGGGTGCCCAGTTGACTGGCCACCGAATTCATTCAATCCAACCATTTTCACAGACATGCAATTTTTCGAAGTATAGTTCATGCAATTGACGAATAAGGTTAGACACTTACCTGTGTGGCCGTGGACGCGTTATGCAGACTTTGGTCTTGGAACCACTGCCTCGCTTGCTGCTGCCTCGTGCACGGGTGCTAGAGCCCATTCTTTCATTTGTTGAAGCTGCATGCATGGCTTTGGAACTCGATCTTTTAGTTGTAAACGCTGCATGCATAGGTTCTGTCTGGTCTCAGCTGTCGAAGAGGTGTTCACGTCCAAGAGGAGCCTTTTTTCATGTTCCCTGTGTTGATTTCAGCTGCCCCTGCTTCCAGAGTATGTGCTCCAGAGGGATCAACTGCTACAGGATTCCTGTAGGATGTCCTGTAGTTGCTTCTCCTTCTGGGATGCAGGCTAAACGAGCAAGGCCATATTGCGGACAAGGACTGTGCGTTGATGAAGAGTCTAGATGGAGCTTGAACAGGTAGGGTGTGCGAGCCTTTGCTGCTTGATTTGTCACTTGGAAAAGTTTATTCAATCTGAGGAAAATAGGGCTCTTTGTATGCCTATGCAGGAACACATAACTAGGTGGGTGCAATGGAGGTGGAAAGAGATGGAACAGGGCGCCACATGGTGTTGGATTGAATAGAGGTGTGGCTGTAGGCTTAACAAACTGATCCCAACCATCAGATTCCCTTTCAAAATTGAATTCGGCTCGTCCGATGGTTCTACAGGATGTTTCCTGTAGAAATTCAGAACTTCCTGTAGAAACGTCTGGAACTTCCTGTAGAAAAGCCTGGAACTCCCGGTAGAAAGCCCAGAACTTCCTGTAGAAAGCCCAATCTTGACCTGAATGTGACCAAATCCTAGGAGAGGTGAGTGGCCATGGAGGGAGTGTCTGAAGGGATGTCCTGGAGCCTGGTACGGACTCCTGTCTTCGTTTTGCGCACCCCTCTTTTCCTGCAAAGTATTGACCGCAACCTGCAATTTTTCACAGAGATTAGTCTTGTTTTCTCCTTTTTTTTTGTTTTTTTCGATGAGACAGCTAGGGCGCCTCAATGAGGTTTTCGATGAGACAGCTAGGGCGCAAAGTATTCGCAACCTGCAATTTTTCAGAGAGATTAGTCTTGTTTTCTCTTTTTTTTTTTTTTTTTTTTTTATGAGACAACTAGGGTGCCTCAATGAGGTTTTCACCCTTGCTATCTGCCCTGGGCGCCTCGAAGAGGTTTTCACCCAAGGATATTTTTATTCCCCTTTTTTTTTTATTTCTCTAAAGACAACTGGGGCGCCTCCATGAGGTTTTCACCCTCACTATTTGCCCTAGACGCCTCAGAGAAGTTTTCACCCAAGGATCTTTTTTTATTTCTGTGTTTTTTTTTTTGATGATCAAGGTGTAGGTGGAATAGAGGCAGAGCCCTGCTCCACTACCAGCACTGATTTTTCCAAAGTTTCAACGAACTCCTGCCTCGAAAGAGGTTTCCTGTAGATTTTCAATCGGTGCCCATTGACGAGCATGAGGATGGCTTCTTCATCAATGGTCCTGATGAGGACTGAACCATTGTCATTACATTTCTCCATTGCATATGGTCCTAACCATCTTGTCCTCAGCTTCCCTTTGAAATCCTTGTATCTTGAGTCATACAGCAGCGCCCAATCTCATGGCTGGAATTGCTTTTCATTAAGGTGCCGGTCATGCCATATCTTCCTCTGAAGTTGGACTACTTCTGAGTGGAGGAGGGCTTGCATTCTTTGTTCATCTAATCCATTCAGCTGCAGTAATATTTTACGTTGAGCATGGCTGAGATCTAGGTCCAGCTGAGCTGCCACCCTTAATGTGTTGTACTCGAACTCTATGGACAACAAAGCTTTCTTCCCGTAGACCAGCTCGTAAGGTGTGAAACTTGTTGTAGTTTTCCAAGTGGTGTTGTAGGCCCAGGTGGCCTCAACCAGGCGATTTTCCCAATCCTTTCTGCTGCTGCTCACCACCTTAGTCAAAATCTCTTACAATGCTCTATTAGTGGCTTCCACCTGCCCATTTGCTTGTGGATGATATGGGGTGGAAGTTCTGTGCTTGATCTTGTGATGAGCGAGCAGGTCTTCAATCAAGTTAGAGGTGAACTGGCTTCTTTGATCGGTGACCAACTCTCTTGGGTAGCCAAACTTGTAGAAGATATTTTTCCTTAAAAACTCAGCCACTTGTTCTTCTGTCGCTGCCTTGATTGCCTTTGTTTCTGCCCACTTTGTCAGGTAGTCGGTGCACACAATGATGTAAGACCTTTGCTTTGAAGGAGGGTTGATAGGACCCCCAAAATCCATGCCCCACTTCTCAAATGGCTCGAAGGTCACTTGAGGTTGGAGGGGCATTTCATCCCTTGGAGTCGGTTTCCCCATCTTCTGACATCTTGATGAAGAGTAGGCCAATAGTAGCTTGCCTGTAGAATTTTGAAGGCAGTGATTTTTGCTGCAAAGTGGCTTCCACAGGGCCCATCGTGACAGGTTAGGAGGATGTCAAAGACTTCCTCTTCCCTAATACAACGCCTCAAGATCTAATCTGGGCCAAGTTTAAACAGGTTGCCCCCGATCCAAGTGAATGGGGCACTCTTCCTCACGATTCTGCTCTTCTCCTTTGAGGATAGATGCGGAGGGAACTGTGCTAAGACCAAGTAATTTTCTATATCAGCAAACCATGGAGAGAGTACTGAGATAGCAAACAAGTGTTCATCTGGTATCTGGTCATCCACTGTCCCTTCTTCACCTGCAGGTAAATCCAATCTAGATAGGAAGTGAGCAACAACACTTTCCTTACCTGGCTTGTCAACAATAGTCAAATCAAATTGTTGTAACAAAAGTAACCATCTAATGATACGAGCATTTACATCAGGCTTATTCATTAAATATCTAATCGCAGCATGATCAGTGTGTATGAATGTTTGATAACCAGTGATGTAGCGTCTAAACTTGTTCAGGGAATGGACTACAGCGAGGAACTCTTTCTCGGTTACAATATAGTTCATCTCTGCCTTAGACAGGTTTTTGCTAACAAAGTATATGGCATATGGTAGTTTCTCCTCAACTTGTCCTAAGGCTGCCCCTATGGCTTTGTTCGAGGCATCAGTGTGGATGTGGAACGGTAGGGTCTAGTTTGGACCTCTCAAGATCGGGGCGGATACCAGCTTAACTTTTAACTCATCTAGAGCCCCTTGGCAGTCATCAGTCCATTTAAGCTCAACATCTTTCCCTAAGAGGCTAAATAATGGCGAGGCTAGCATACTGAAATCTTTGATGAATCTTCTATGGTATCCTGCCAAGCTTAGAAAACTTCGAACATCTCTGAGCTTTTGAGGAGGTGGAACCTTTTGGATGATAGCGATCTTGTTAGGATCCACCTGCAATCCTTGCTGAGAAATGGTATGACCTAGCATGGTCCCTTCAGTCATCAGGAATTCACATTTATCGGGACTTAGGGACAGGTTCATCTCAATACACTTGGCTAAAACTTTTCCCAGGTTAGTCAATGCTTCTCGGAAGTTGGACCCATAAGGAGTGAAGTCATCCATATAGATTTCCACTGAATCGTGAACCAGTTCAGCAAATATGCTTAATACTGCCCTCTGGAAAGTGGCAGGAGCGTTGCACAACCCAAAGGGAAGGACCCGGTAGGCAAAGGTACCCCACGGACAAGTGAAGGTGGTTTTATCTTGGTCTTCTGGGCTGATTTGGATCTGATTATACCCGCTAAACCCATCTAGGAAAGAAAAGAACTTCTTCCCTGCTAGTCCATCCA
>APFE031451379.1:174649-238469 GCA_000404065.3 Pinus taeda
ATCTATGAAAGGCAAAGGGAAATGGTCCTTCTTGGTGGCTTTGTTAAGTTCTCGGTAATCTACACAGATTCTCCACTTCCCGTTTTTCTTGGGCATAAGCACTAGAGGTGAGACCCACTCACTATCAGAGATAGGGTAGATGAATCTTGCATCCAACAATTTTTGTAATTCTTCCTTGACGATGTCTTTAAGGGCTGGATTCATTCTCCTCTGAGGTTGCCTGACTGGTCTATAATCCTCTTTAAAGTAGATGTGATGGGTACAGACCGAAGGGTGGACTCCTTTCATCTCCTTATAGCTCCAAGCGAAAGCATCTAAATGGCTGTTCAATAAGCTACACAGCTCCTTCTCCTGGGAGGGAGATAAGGAGGAGCTGATCTTGAAGGTTCTTTCAGGGCCAAATTCCACACTCTTAACTCTGGGAGAGGTCAGATCAGTCACACAGAGGTCCACTAAAGCACTAGCTTGGGTATCTTCCACCAACTCTTCTAATGACAGTGCACTAGGAGGTGGATTTTGAATCAAATTCTCAATCAAGTCATCCTCAGTTTGAGGGCCTCCCCTGGTGGCTTCTACCGTGCACAAAGGTGCAGAGTAGACCTCGTCCTCATCTCCCTCTTCCAACCAAAGTGGTAAGTCATGTTCTAGCAGAGGTTGGGCAGGCGGGTAGAGGACTAGCTGCTTGGACATAGGCCCATTCTTGATGGTCATGCTTCTCGCTCGACAACTGATGTAAGCATCCGCAGTAGCTAGCCAAGGCCTTCCCAAGATGAGGGGGTATCCTGTGAGTTTTGCCTTTGGCTGAAGGACCAAGAAGTCCGCAGGGTACTCCCAAGAGTCAACAGAGACCAAGACATCTTCCACAATCCCTTCGGGAGTCACGGTGGAGCGGTCTGCTAATTGCAGTATTGTCGAGGTCTTCCTTAAGGAACTCTGAAGGTTGAATTTAAGCATAGTGTCCCTAGTCATAACATTAATGGCAGCCCCTAGCTCAATCAAGGTGTGGGGGATTATGGTGCCATTGATGTGGACATCAACTACAGGACTCCCAGGGTCCAAATATTTTGGACAAATTACTTGCCCCAACATTAGATCGGACAATTGTCCTATGACATTGATAGTCTGGGCATCTCTCTTGCGCTTGCCTGGGTGCCTGAAACACTTCTCCTTGATCAATTTGTTGTATATTGGTACATATTTTATGGCTTGGAGAAGGGGTATTTTCACACAATTGCTTAAGTTCTCCCAGAAGTTCAGTCTCCTTTGGGTTTGGTTGCGTGGTTACTGTTAGTCGCTGAGGAAAGGGTGGAATGGCTTTGGTTTCACTTTCCTGTTTTTCTTCCTCATCCTTCGGGGGAGGAAGTTGGCGATCTGGAAGGACCTTCCCAGATCGAAGGTTGATTTCCTGGATCTCCACAACATAGGTAGGGCATGTTGTCTCCCCAATGTATACCTGTTGGGCTTGTCTGTTGTTGGGGTTCGGGTTCGGTTGGGCAGGCATCTGGGGTTGTCTTGGAGGAGCAGGAGGTAATGGTTGTGGTTGAGTAGGTGGTGGAGGCAAAATGGCGGGAAGAGAGTTGTATTGGGGCCTCCACCCCTGCTCATCCTTCCTGGTCCGCACCTCCTCCGTGGTCTTATCCATCTCAATACCATACTCAGCCTCTTGCTCATTCGTTTCCCTCACCTGTCCAGCCACAGCTTCAATGGAATGCACCTCATATGAGCAGATTGGTTGGGGCTATAATAAGCTTGGGATGTCTCTTGCATCCCTTGCTGGTAAGGTCGGGCCCATGCGGCCTCCTTTGGTTGAGGAAGTAGAGAGGTTCAGCGGTTGCCTCAGCCCCCAGGTACATGGCTTTAAATCTGGGTAAGGTTGGGCATTGGTTTGTGGGGTGGTCTTCCTCTCAAATGAAGCATACCTCTATTGAGTGCAATGGACACTCGTTCTTAGGGTGCTTCCTCGTACATCTGGGACAGAAAATGGCCAAAGCCCTTTCAGCTTCCTCTTTCTTTTATTGGATTCGGAAAGTATCAAGTTGCATGGCAATGGTCTGTCTCATCTCACTTTTGAGGTCTTCCATCTGATTAGCAAACTCATGCTTGGAGAAGGTGGTACTAGCTAAAAGCGGATTCCCCCTACCTCTTTTCCGGGCTGCCCTAGAATGGTTTCTAAACACAGTCTTTATGTCCTCATAGGGTAGTTGGTAGATGTCTCCCCCAGCTAGCAAGTGAAGGGTATCTAGCAGGTCTTCAGGGACTCCTCGGAGCAGAACTAGCTTCAGAGATTCAGGGTCAAGTGTGAACCTGGCCCGTTTATAACTAAGCTGGAACCTTTCCTCGTAGTCTTCTAAAGACTCATCATTTCCCATGGTCATCCGAAAGATTTCTCCCTTTGTTTCCTTTGACCTACAGTAGTCCTGATATTTGTTGTTAAAGGCCTGTTGCATCTGGGCCCAAGTGGTGATACTGTTTCCAGGCAATCCCATGAACCAGCGTAGTGCTGCATCCTTGAGGGTAGAAGGAAAGAGCTTCAACTTTTGCTCGTCCTCGGCATAGTCATAAGTTCGACAAAGGACAACAAACTCAAACATGAAGGTATCAGGGTTTTCAGTGGTCAATCCATGGAAATGAGGTAAGGCTGAGGGACTTATGTTCTTCATTTTCATATCCCCATTGGTCTCTCGGATGGGAAAGGTACCTTCTATTCTCTCGTTATCTCCTATACTGTTTCTGTGTTCAGCCATGGTCTCAAGAGAGATGTTCTCTTGCTCTTCTTCTGTTATAGGATTTTCGTATATCTCAGGAGGTTCACCTATAGGTTCTTCTGGATCATGACCACCAAAGAAGAGAGAAGGGTGACTCAGTGATGTGGTGGGGGTGTTGGGTAAGAATTTTCCGGTATTGTCTCTGTTCCTACGAGGCATAAAATGAAAGATTTGGCTGCTTTTTGTTTTTCTTATTTTTTTTGCTTGTACCTGCAAAATTGAAAGAGATTGAATTGCAACTAACTAGAATCTATCTTGCTGAAATGAAAATGCGGAATTGAAATGAAAGCAGGAAAGGACTAATCTATTTTGCTGAAAGGAAATTGCAGGAATGAAATGCTAGGCTACACTTGTGGAATTGAAATTGCGGAATTGAAATGCTAATCTACGCTTGCAGAATTGAAATGCTAGTCTAGGAAAGCAGGAAATGTCTAGTCTACTTTTGTGGAAATGAAATCGTAGAATGAAAATGAAATAAACTACTTGGCAGAAGGTTGTAGTAGAAAATAGAAGAAAAACAGCAATCACAAATACTTTGACGCTTCCTTGGCAACGACGCCAAAAAGAATGGTGGGCTCCAGTATTGCAGCAATAATGCTGCAACTCCTGGGACTCCCTTTTTTACTCTTATCAACCCGGTAGTTCGTAACAAACTTGGAAGCGACGGTGTTGTATGCAAAAGTACTAGCTCTTGCCGCAGCTGTCACTTGGTCAGCTGGCACAAGTCCGTTAGGGGCTTAAGCCAACTTCTATGAGCTCTGAGAAGAAGCTTTTTAACTGATGGACGAAGGCTAACTCAAAGGAAGCTAATCTACTTGCAGAAAGAAACTGAAAAGCTGAAAGGAAATGCAAACCCTAATTTTACCAGCTAGCCCTACTGATGCGAAAAAGAGGATACAAGCTACTGAAAGAGATGCCATTACTTCTAGGAAGGTAAAGTACGTGTGTCTGAGCTACTTCTATCTGAAGAAACATCTTTTGGTATTTTTGAATAAGTTGTCAGGGTTGTCATGCATGTGCTTTCACTGTTTTTGATTGTGCAGAGGTGGATCAGCGAGAGAAAATGCTTACAGGAGGTTGGGAAGGTTCAGAGAGGGCCTAAGGGGTCCCTAGCACCCTTCCAGGGAGTTTCACAGAGTTTGGCTATCAAGAAACCGCTTTCGTGAGCTTCTACAGGAAGTCTACAGGATGTTCTGGAATTTGTACAGGATGTCTGTAATTTTCTACAAGATGTTTAGAAATGGGATTTTGGAGGATGGATGGAGGAAGAAAGATGAAAGAGTGGGTATGGAGGTGAGATAAGGGTGTGAGGAGGTCCAGGACTTGGGGAATGGAGCTGAGAAGTGGTGAGGATGGTTGGATTTGTTCAAAGAGGGATATGAGAATTTAGGGCAGAGTGAGCAAATGGCAAATGTGAGGCAAGAATCCAGGTTGGAGGATGAAGCAGGTAGGATTGGTGGAGTATGGGCAGATAAAGAAGGATAACAGGTGCTTTGCAAGTTGTTTTTCACACGAAACAAACAAGGACTTGGAAAATCAAAGACCTAGTTACGTTAGTCTATTATGACCTAGATAACAACAAAGAAATGTATCAAAAGTTTATTTGCAATGAAACCAGCTGAAATAACTATGCAACTAAGCAATCATAACCATAAGCATGCAACCAAAACTGATATCAAGTTCAGCAACTAAAAATATAACACTACTAATTGCATGGTGAAGCAAAGATAGTGTTTTTGTTGGCAACAATGTCACCTTTGTCCCAGCTCACGATCCCACTGAGGGAGAGGTGAGATCAGAGGTGCTTGATGGCCTTTTTCTGAAGTTTTTCCCTGTTATTAATCTATCAACTAAATCTGAACATGAAAAGCCTATCTAATCATCAACAATGACCTATGTAACCAGCAAGATGTTAATCTACTTAACAGAAATTATTTTGCAAAGACATAAAAAGCAAATAACAGTACATGAAGGAAGCCTTGGTACTTGGGTTGGGCCCAACCCCAAGAGCTGCAGGCTCCTAAAGAAACTCAGAACTGATGCCAAATAAAGTTGCTTTCCATTACTCAAAAATAGCCATGTTCATAAGAAAGTTATACAATAGCAGCTACAAAAATGAGCTGAGAGAATAGCAGCACTCTTGTGCAAAATACCATAGTCAAAAGAAGTAAACTACGAAGGCTGGAAGCCTTTCTATTTATGCCTACGAGGGGCCTCAACAACCCTCCTTAACTCAAGGGGCTCGACTGTTTCAACTGCTAGTAAACAATCACTTTTCACTAAGCTGCTCGGCTGCCTTTAGGATTCGTTTTGGTGGCCTGCTGAGCTCCGAGTTGAGGGTGGAGATTTCGAGGAAGGGCCATTTAATGCAAGAAACATCCTTCCTACGAATCCTCACCCTTGTTCCTTCATGCTTGGCTGTCATCTGGCTCATAATTGCTTGGCTTTGTTCCAAAATTTGTCCAAAAAACTTGAAATAACCACGTATTAGCCTTCTTGGTAAAGTGACCACCCTCATTCGTTCAACTAACATAAACATACTAAAAAAACATACATAAACTATGAAAAATAGTGGATTGATCAAGAACAATTAGGAAAAATGAGCCCAATAAGTTACCCAATTTGGGGCTCATCAGCTGCCTTAATCCACCGAAGTTTACTACGCGATGATGGGCGATATTTTCTCCCCACTCTCCATCACGTGTTGCATGGTGAGTGGAATCACACCAAAATGAAAAAAAACTGCTTCCATCCTAAAAGCGGTGCGATATAGTGGAAACCGCTTCAAGGGTGGTAAAGTCTCTACCGAAATAAAATGTGGTTTTGCAGCTGCCGCAGAAGACTGGAATCCGGTGCCCGACCAAAGGAAGAAGAAGCTCCCTTTTTCTGACCATCTCCCTGACATTTTTGGTACGTTGCTGCCATTCCAATTCTTGCACTCTAGAAGCATTCTTGGTGTCATAAAACTGCAAAAAAGTCAATCATGTCCCGTTTCCGTGGCTCTGTTTCGGAATATTTTATTATTCTCTTCCGCCTGACCACAACACTGCTCCTTTAATCTGTTCTGAGACATCTCTCGCCATATCAACTTGACCCTGTTTTTAGTGCATACTACTCATTGATTGGCCATAATGTCTGCGAATTTATTGGCCGTCCTTCTGACGTGGGTGAAACTCACTGTGTGTAGATCTTGGAGGTGAATTTGTATCCTTTGAAGGACCTGGATTAGCCTCCAATGACATGAGACTTTGTCCGGCGCTGTTCCATAACTTATTCTTTTAATCGAGTTAATGATCAACTCAGAATCGGCTTCAATAATAGTGTTATGGAGATTATCCTGCTTCAGGAAATCTAAACCCTGTTCAAGAGCCATTAATTCAGCCATATTATTGGTAGCTCTTCCCAAATGGCAATGGAAGATAAAGAGAATACATCCATTCTCATCATGTAGCACTCCTCCAAAACCAACAAGACCTGGGTTGCCCTTTGAGGCCCCATCAATGTTGAGTTTCAGAAAACCCTGAGGGGGAGGATGCCAATAATCTGGCTTGTTAGCAGGATTCCTAACCTTCTTGACGATCCTCTGTGGAAAAAGCCCCTACATCCCCAGCCGAGATAGTATCTGCATCTCTGTTTCAGAAGGAGGGTTTTTTGGGGAGTTTTGCACAATAGTGCCCACCGTCTCTTTGAGTTGTCTTAAGATCCTCTCAAAAATGAGGTGGGTGGTGCTGTGAACATTTTTGAAAATTCTATTATTCCTTTCTTTCCAAACATTCCAAATTATGAAACCTGGAATTAAAACCCAAGCCAGGCGAAGAAACTCATACTCATAGAAGTTTCGTCTCCAGTTATTTAGGGTATTGCTAATGCTTGCTCTGTCCCTATTCGTCTGTTGAAAAATTGTGGCAAAGTTGTCCCATAACCTAGAGGTAAAGATGCAATCATTAAGAAGGTGCTCCATTGTCTCCTCTTGAGCTTCACAGAGCTGGCATCTAGAAGGTCCTAGCACACCTCTCTTTCTAATATTGTCCCAAGTCAGAATTTTTTTATGATGTTCCAACCACATGAAGAGTTTGATTTTCATTCAACCTTGCTGCCTCCACAGGTTCTGCCACACTTTGTCCGGTGCATTGGAATCCCGCTCAAGCATAATCTTTTTGGCCTCCTTAATATTGAAGGTGACTTCTTTGTTGTTGCCCCATCTGAGTTGATCATGCCCTTCTGAAACAAGAATCTTCCTTTGTTCGAAAATAGTCAGTAGTGCATTTGCTTTTGCTTTCAAGGGGTTATAATTCCCAAATTCTAAAATCTTCTAGGTTTTCCATTTGTCTTTTGTACTGGTTTGTTCCCAAAAATCTCTAACCCTTAAAAGTCCTTTGGTGTCAGTTTCTCCCTTAAGGTCCAGAAAATCCTCTCTTAACAGTGTAGGTTCTTGTTGCCATTTATCTTCCCAAAACAAAGCCAGGTCTCCTTCTCTTATCTCCCAGAAACTGTTTTTCTGCACTAAGTCTCTGTTCTCCCATGCCTTATTCCAAATGTGGGATCCTTTTATGTTACTCGTCATCCTTATGATATCATTCTCTTGCCAAGGGCTGGCATATTTCTCCTTCCAAACACTAGCCCTTTGAGCCTTTGGTTCTTTCACCCAATGCCACCATAATTTTTCTCCTAGAGCCTTGCTGGGTACATCTGGATCATCCAGTCCAAGACCTCCATGGGTTTTTGGTTTACAAATCTTATTCCAGGCAACTAAGGCCCATTTCTTTCTCTCCTCCCCCTTACCCCAAAGAAAGTCTCTTTGAATGGTTCTGAATTGATGTAAAACTTCCTTTGGAGTTGGAAGAGCTAAAAGCTTAAAGATGGGGATTGATTGCAAAACTGCTCTTGTAAGCACCAACCGACCCACCAAGTTTAGAGATCTGATAGTCCATTTTTTGATTTTGTCCTACATCTTGTTAATTACCGGCTCCCAGATGCTTTTGTGCAAGGGTTTATCAGTTAAAGGGACTCCCAGGTACTTGGAAAGAAGGACCTCCCTTTGAAAACCTAGAATTATGGAGATATTTCTTTGAATAGCGACATTAGTATTAAAGAAAAAAATCTTAGATTTGGATAGATTTACCTCCATACCTGTGGCCATGGCAAAGTCTCGCAGGATTTGTTTATAAGGAAGAGCTTCTTTTATCGTGGGGATTCCCTGCAGCATAGTGTCATCAACAAATTGTTGTCGGGACAAAGCTTTTCCAGTTTCAGAAAGTTGGATACCCTTGATGCTTGATGGATTGTCCAAGTCCTTCCATCATGAGGATAAAGAGAAAGGGAGAGAGCGGATCTCCCTGTCTGAGACCTCTTGAAGGAGTAAAGGTCTTGGAAGAAGAACCGTTGACCAAAATTGAAAAGCTGAAGGAAGTGACCAATGCCATGACCCATCTCACCCAGTTATGATCGAAGCCAAAGGCTAGAAGGACCTTCCTAATATAGGTCCAATTCAATCTATCATACGCTTTGGCAAGGTCCAATTGCATGATCATTCCCGCCTTCCTATTACTTAACAATGAATGTACCACTTCATGTGCTTGAATGATGTTGTTGAGAATTTGTCTACTCTCCACATAACTTGACTGCTCCACATAAACTAGAGTAGGCAGAAGGGGTTTTAGTCTATTGGAAACCACTTTGGATATTATTTTATATACCACATTGCACAAAGCTATGGGTCTGAATCTATCTGGAGTCATAGCATTATCTTGTTTGGGGATCAAGGAGATGAAAGAAGTATTGAGCGCCTTCAGAATGGTTTTATCCATTCTAGAATCCTCCACTACTTTCACAATATCTTGTTTAACAATGCTCCAACAGGCTTTAAAGAAATCCACATTAAAACCATTAGGGCTTGGCGTTTTGCCATTCTGCATCTCTTTAACTGCCTCACTTACCTCCTCTTCAGTCACTGGCTTGTTGATATTGAAATTATCCTCTCTTGAAACTAGTTTAGGTATATGCCTAGTTAAGTCTCTAATAAAGTGATCTTTGTCTGCATTGGTTTCCTTCACTATACCTTGAAAGTGCTATACTAACACTATTTCAATCTCTTCATGGGAATTGCGAAGATGTCCTTCCTCGTCCTTGATTGAAGAGATCCTATTGTGGGATCTATTTGCCATGGTGGATCTGTGGAAAAAACTGGTGTTTTGTTCCCCTTCTTTTAGCCATTGCACTCTAGATTTTTGTCTCCAATATATTTCCTCTTGTTTACATAAGTTCTCCCAGTCTTGATGAAGTCTGGTGACTTGTTCATCTCTGCCTCTATCAAAACCATCTATAATATGAGTTTAATTGAGTGTCTCCATTTTATCTTCAACCTCTTTTTTCGCTGCAAAAATGTTGCCAAATTCATTCTTGTTCCAGTCTTTGAGTTTGAGCTTGATGTATTTTAGTCTTTTGTGGAGCAGAAACATTCTTGTTCCCTGAATATTCAAATCTTCTTTCCACCATCTTGCTATGTTGCTGATAAAATCTGGGTGGGTAAGCCATATATTCTCAAATCTGAAAGGTCTATTCTTCGGGGTTCCAATACCCTGTACCTCCATTTGAACAGGCTAATGATCCGAGCCTCCAAAGGGAAGAATTGTCATTATCATTTCCTTGTCTGTGAGCATAAGGTCCTCTGAAATAATGAATGTGTCTAACTTTGAAGCTACCTGAGACTCCCCTCCTCTCTTGTTGTTCCAAGTAAAGAGGCCATTCTTCATTTCAGTATCAACTAGCTTCATATTATCTATGAAAGTTTGAAAAGCTGTAGAATCTTCGCTTAAAGTTCTTGTTCCACCTTTTTTTTTTTCCGTCAGTGGTTTGATCATGTTGAAGTCCCCACCCATGATCCAGGGAACTCCTGCATGCCTATCTCTTAGTTCTACAAGAGAATGTAGAAATCTGAGTTTGTCATCCATTCTTTGTGGGCCATAAACATTCGTGACCAGATAAGTCTCGCTGTCTCCTACAGGCTGAATAATCACTGATAAATAATTCCTAGTTGCCTCAGCATCTATTATGCCAATCTTTCGGGGATTCCAAAGGGTGAGTATGCCTCCTGCTGTGTTATCTGCTTTAACTTCTAGAAACTCAAACCTATTGAGCCATTTACTATGAATTTCTTTGGTTTTTTGAATGGAACATTTAGTTTCTTGGATAAAGATCATATCCGGAGCTTCTTGTTTCATTCTATTGCTAAGTATTCTCTGTTTTCTTTTACTACCTAAACCTCTGATATTCCAAGTTATGAACTTCATTATTAAAGATTTGTGAAAGAGTAACTGGATAGATTTTGCATCTTACCTGAATCTATCATTAGCTTTCCACATTCCATTAGTAGCTCATTCTGCTTTTTCCTGCCTCGTTTCTTTCCTGGGTTTCTCGGAGCTAATCCTGGTGTGGTTTTCATAGTTTTCACTCCTTCACTGCCCCGCCTTTCATTGGTATTTTGCCTTTCCTGTTCTTTGGCTTGAGTTTTCCATAGAAACAGTTGCTGTACTCGGTTGAACTCGAGGTACTAAGCCTACCCCTCCAATGGTGCCCTGTTTCAAGAATCCTTCCAGATCTAGGTTTTCTCTTTCCAGAATCTCCTGCAATTCATTGTCCTCCGTTTCCATCTCACTCTGAGTCATTTCTTGATCCATCTCAAGTTCCCCATCGCTCATCATTGTTTCCTTCTGTTTAGTAACACCTTGTGTTAGTTCCCTGTCTTCTTCTTTCTCCTTCTCCCCTGAGCTTCCTACCATTCCCTGATATTCTTTTGGTATTTCTTCCTCTTCTTTGAGAACTTGGAACCTATTCAGACTGGCTTGTTGCCCTTCTGTTTGTTGTTGCTTTGGCCCCCTTTTGCCCCCTTTTCCTCTATGCCCCACTTTGTGAAAGATTTCAGTGTCTTTCATTGTGGTTGTTTTGCCTCTGTTCTCTGTCTTGCTGAGAGGGCAATTTTTAAATAGGTGACCATGCTCATGGCATTTGCGACATCTGAAAGGAATATGTTCATAATCTACTGTTTGCACCCATTCTTCATCAAAAACTTCCAAGATAACCTCATCTGGTAGGGCTCCCTATAGGTCCATCTCTACACATATTCTTGCAAAGGAAGTGTATTTTCCCCTTTTGGCGGCCTTATAGGCTTTAACAAAACGCCCTAGTTTATTACCTATGGCAGATAACGATTTTGTTTGCCAGTAATCAAGAGGTAAGGAGTAGAGTCTTACCCAGATCGGGGCTGAAGTAAAAGTTTCTCGCTCCGGGACAAAATTCATCATCCACTGCTGCATGTAGAGGCCTGCTGCCGCATAGAAATAGGGTCCTCCTTCAAACACCTTGTCTTTGTCTTCAATATTTGTAAAGACCACAGTGAAGAATCCCTTTGACCCAAGGTGTAGGTCTATACTTCCTTTCGGTTTCCAATGGTATTTAATCCATGTTTGTAATGCCTTTTTAGTAGGCCATAATCCCATGAATTTACAAATGATAGCATAGGTCCGCATGTGGTCCCTATGTGCCTGCAAAGCAGGATCATTTAAAACCACTCTGGGAGTGACCACAGTCTTGGGTTTACATGGCCCCTTCTGTGCCTTGTTTTTTCCTCCCTGTTTTTTGTCTTCTTCCTCATTGTCTTTCATGCCATTGACCTCCCTTGGTTTGGTAAACTCTTGATCCTCTTCCAGATTTTTTTTCCTTTCTTCAACAGACCCCCTGACAAATTCTAAAGGTTTCTTACCGCGACTGGCCACTGCCTGCTTGTAGGAGGGAGTGGAGCTCCCCCCTTTGCACGCCTCCATGGAGCTCAAAAACCTGAAACCCTAGCTATTTCACTGTTTTGCGAAGCCAGTGGTGTTACAGATCAACCGCAAAGTTCATTAATCATATCATTTCTCACTTCCAAATGAATTGTTAATTTAGGTTCTTTGGTTAAATTGTAAAATTAGGGCATTAAAATTGATGTTAATTGTCAAATTTTAGGTTCTCTAGTTAAAGGTTAAAAATTAGGGCTTTAGATTTTGGTATCAGAGGATGGTTTCAAAACCTTTTGACCTTACAGGCCCTTTACATGCTCCTTTCGCTCATGCTCCGAGTGGGAATAGTAAAATTTCCCGTCTTCTCGTGCTAAAGAGACTGACTGATAAATTTACAGGTCTTTCTCGTATGCTTGGCGTTTTTGGGATGAAACACCGCATAGTCTCTTGGACTGATTGCTTAACACACTGTACAATCCTGGTTAAACATATGAGCCGTGGTTTGTTAACCCATAAACTCTCAAGCTTCAGGTTTCCAATCGAGTGACCAATAATTGATATACTGTGTGTTGAAAAGTGTAACTAGGTTTGATCTTCATAACGACATGTAAATATGATTTTATGTAATGAGATGTAAATAAGAAAAATGAAATTATTCTATTGACTTGCTTCATGGGTTTCATGAGCAAGGATTTTGTTTTTGAGTCAAGACTCCCCTTGAGAGTCTTTAGGATTTAAATTTTATTTTTCATCTAGTCATAAAATGTAAGAGTCATTGTCATGTAATGAAGTCATGTTACACTTTGTAAAAGATCATCTTGTCTATGTAAAAGAATCCTCCAAGAACTTGTCACCTAACCTCTTCAAGTCGGTCTAGAAACAATGAAGAAGTTGCTAGATAAAGTGGGCCTAACTCCAACTGTCAAGTCGTCTAAAGGTCAAGTGAAGAAGTATATAAATAGCCCAACTTGGCCTCATTTGGAGACACAATTTCAGACAAGCAATTCGATCTAATCTCATCTAGAAAAGTGCTAAGAGAAGGCAAAAGAAAGGTACGAAGAGATGTCTAAAAGGAGTGCAAAAAAGGAGCAACAAAAGTGAAGTGCGAAGATTCTTCTGGGAATAGCGAAGTTTCTTCTGGGCAGTGCGAAGTTAGGGTAGCGAAATTTCTTCTGGGCAGTTTGAAGTTAGGGCAGTGAAGTTTCTTCTGGGGCAACAAGAAGAGATTCTTTTTAGGTCGAAGTAATGACCTAGAGACCGAGATTCTCTAGGGTAATTGTGAAGAAGCAGTGAAAGAGATAGTGACTGAGTTTCTCTAGAAGAAGCTGAAAAGGAGCAGTTCTAGATCAAGAAGAAAGGCGAAGGAAGAGGCATCAAGGTTGGTGACAAGTCTCTTGAGAGGATACTAGAGTCAAGGGTATGTGTCATGGTCTTGGTACTTATGAATTGAAGATCTAGAAGAAGAATTTTAATTGGATTTTCCTCTCAAGAGGTAAGAGGTTTTGGCCCTAGTTGGAGAAGCCTACATACTGTGTCACTTATCTTTTGATTATGCATTTTGGTAATTGTCTTGATAAAAGAACACATTAATAAGCTAACAAAGAAAATACTATAAGATAAAGAAGTAAAAGTGCATCACAAGTAATTATCAAGTAGAGAAATTGTTAACGTTGAATTCCCTAGATTTATCAACATGGTATGAGAGCTTAGGAAATGAAAACAAGAAGGGGCAGTGAAAAGCAAGCTGACGCACAAGAATCAATCTTCAAAGAAGGCATCAAAGCAAGTCGAAGGTTATCAACAAGATGAAGAGCTACATCATAAAACCTTAGATCAGAGAAGGACGCAAAAAGAAAGACCCAAACCCTAGAAGTGGAAGCTCTTTAAATCTAAGGAAGATTGAACCAAAAGTCAATCCTCTCTATTGAAGTAGAGATCTCATAGAAGGTAGTGCTCCCTCACCGAAAGATTTGAAGTAAGAAGCAACAAGTTCATCATCAATTTGAAGATTTGATCTTCACAAGTAAGTACCTCTTATTATAATGCAATCTCATAAAAATGACTTCATGTTAAGGAATACCAAAAGCTGGTTGGGATATCAAACTTCCTTGTTTGGAAAAGAAGGATAGACATTGTCCTTGAAGTAAATGAAGTCATTGATCACGTCCATGGGAAGGTCTCCAAGCCATCCAAGGAACAAGCATTGTCAGAATACATGGAAAGGATCTCAAGGCTCAAAAGATTCTCATGGAGTCCATCAAAGCTTCACTCATTTCCTATGTAGCCAAGCTGGAGACGTCTAAAGAAATATATGATAAGCTGGGTTAACTTTTCTCTAGAAGCACGATAGAAAAGATCTTATCACTTAGGTCTGATCTTCATAAATTGAAGGTGTGAAAGGATGAAGGGATATCGTCATGTCTCTCTAAGGCATCTCAAATAAAAGGTCAATTGAAGGACCTAGGAGAGATAGTATCTAATAACACAATAATCTCCGTTATTCTAAATGCATTAACTGATGAACAAGGTAACCTCATTGCCACTAGGGAAGAGGAAGCTATCCCATTCATTAGGTTATGGTCTCTCTACAAGGCAGAGGAAGACAGGGTGAAGAATGAAAGTGACAAAAGATCAGATGGAAGGGTACAAACAATGTCGAGACGAAAATAAAAATTTGGAAAGTTTAGTAATGCAAAGAAGAAAAAGAAGAACGTGGCTAAAGAAAGATGCTATGGTTGTAATAACTTTGGGCACTACAAAAAGGACTATTCTAATCGCAAGAGGGATAGGGAAGACGACTATTCTACTGATGAAGTGAAAGAACCAAGGACAAAGAAGCATAAGAAGGAAGAAGTGAGAAGATGACTGAGTTGATCTTCTTCATTAGAAGATTCTTTTCACTAATAACTATAGATAGGAAGCAATGTAAATAAGATAAGATGCATCAAGTTAGAAAAAAGCATCGTGATAGAAGCATTAGAAGAACTTATGACATGGAATGCAAAAAGTATGTCTGCTACAAATTACAAAGAATAGGAAGCTCTTAAGGAAACCTCATTAGTACTTATAGAAGCATAGGTCATCATCATAGAAGAAAACATCCGCAGGATGAGGATATGAAACATTCTCTGGTCACCAATGAAGAAAAGAAGCAAAGGTTTTCATCAGGAATTTCAGCTCGTAGGATTCAAGGAATGATGGTATGATGACATAATAGGAAAGCAAGTCTGAAGGATAAAGTCCTTTCGAATGGAGTTGCTACAGGAAGTATGGATGACCGAAAGAAAGATGAGGTATGTATGCTTGCATAGATTATTATGAAAGTCATGTCATATGGTTGCAGATAATATGGATTACTATTCCATCTTGGGAAAGATGATCAAGAGAAGAAAGGATCTGCCCCTTTGAAAGATTGCAGCAAAGCATAAGTCACACTAGATGAAATCAACATAATATGATATGAATCATGAGGACGCTGACTACAATCAAGGAACTATGGTTGTAAGCTCTTGAGAATGAAGTGTGAAAAGATAGGAAGATATCGTGATAATATGCAACAAAGGAGGAAGGCATTCAACATCCGAAGTCCAAGAAGATTTGACTAGAAGATCTCTCGAAAGGATGTGAAGACTCTGATGGAAGTCGGAAAAAGATAGGAGACCCTTGACATCGAATAATTGTGGGAGATGTGTCAATATACATGCAGGATGCTGCTACTTATAGGAAGATATCACAGTGAAAGATCATCATGAAGGTAATTTTGATTTGAAATGATTGATTATGTTTGAGCTAATATTTGGTTGGGCTTATGTAGGACTGTCGAAGGGAAGATCTGTAAATGAATTCCAAGCATATCATATAGAAGGATGTAATGTCCTTATGAAATATGGCATGAAAGCAGAATGACATGAAGCAAAGCCAAATGGAGAATTTGATGGATCACTTTCTAATGAGTTGAGGACATGTTTGACTCATGAATAAAAGTGATGTATGATATAGAAGTTCCCAAAGGATGAAGACTCCTTAGCAAAGAAGAAATTCATGACATCAAAGGAAGGAACTCTTCATGCAACTGGTTGTTTTAGGATCTCCACATGAAGAGCTGCGATAGGTCCCTAGTTAAGAGGGAGCCTGAGAAGAAGTTTCTTACTTGGAAGAACCTTGGAAATTCCTAAGCTGGAAGCTTAGGTACATTCCTTTGTGATAGGAATGAGTACATTCCTTTAATGGAATAAAAACCTCCTGGTATAAAAAGGAGTGATAGACATGTTGTTTTGATCTTCACTTGGGAAGATAGAATGGAGGATTGTGTAATCATTTGGCATCCGATGCTCTTAGGGGATGAGATAGGGCATCCCATGAAGGAGTAGTCGTGGAGGACTGATATTCTTTTGGGACTAGGGAGTTCAAGAAAAGAATAGTCCTTATGGAGCATATCCTGAGTGAACCCGGGTGGGTTATGTTCTTAGAGAGACAATGATGAGTATGTCTATAAATCATTGGTCTCGACAGCGTTGTGCTCTGATCTTGTGGAAAGATATAACTGTTAATCAAGGCCTTGCTATATAACAATGCTAGTTGGTATGATGCTATACAAATGAGTTACAAATCTAAATTCTTCTTATGAGAGATTATCTAGATTGAGAAAGTCCAAGTGCCATTATGAATACCTCCCTAGTTAAGAGGGAGTGTTGAAAAGTGTAACTAGGTTCGGTCTTCATAATGACATGTAAATATGATTTTATGTAATGAGATGTAAATAAGAAAAATGAAATTATTTTACTGACTTGCTTCATGGGTTTAATGAGCAAGGATTTTGTTTTTGAGTCAAGACTCCCATTTAGAGTCTTTAGGATTTATTTCTCATCTAGTCATAAAATGTAAGAGTCATTGTCATGTAATGAAGTCATGCTACACTTTGTAAAAAGTCATCGTGTCTATGTAAAAGTATCGTCCAAGAACTTGTCACCTAACCTCTTCAAGTCGGCCTACAAATGATGAAGAAGCTGCTAGATAAAGTCAGCCTAACTCCAACTGCCAAGTCGGCCTAAAGGTCAAGTAAAGAAGTATATAAATACCCAACTCATCCTCATCTGGAGACACAATTTTGGACAAGCAATTCGATCTAATCTCATCTAGAAAAGTGCAAAGAGAAGGCAGAAGAAAGATCTAAAAGGAGTGCAAAAAAGGAGTAGCAAAAGTGAAGTGCGAAGATTCTTCTGGGAGACTTTCTTCTGGGAATAGCGAAGTTTATTCTGGGCAGTGCAAAGTTAGGGCAGTGGAATTCCTTCTGGGCAGTGCGAAGTTAGGGCAGTAAAGTTTCTTCTACGACAGCAAGACAGGATTCTTTTGAGGTCGAAGTAAAGACCTAGAGACCGAGATTCTCTAGGGAAATTGTGAAGAAGCAGTGAAAGAGATAGAGACCGAGTTTCTCTAGAAGAATCCGAGGAGAAAATCAAGATCAAGAAGAAAGGCGAAGGAAGAGGCAGATCATCAAGGTTGGTGACAAGGTTCTTGATAGAGTCAAGGGTTTGTGTCATGGTCTTGGTACTTATCAATTGGAGATCTAGGAGAAGAATTTCAATCGGGTTTTCCTCTCAAGAGGTGAGAGGTTTTGGCCGTGGATGGAGAAGCCTACATACTGTGTCACTTGTCTTTTGATTATGCATTTTGGTAATTGTCTTGATAAAAGAACACATTAATAAGCTAAGAGAGAAAATACTATAAGATAAAGAAGTAAAGTGCATCACAAGCAATTATCAAGCAGAGAAATTGTTAACTTTGAATGCCCTAGATTTCTCAATATTGCCATCCTTGGAGCATAATCATTATAGTTTGGCTTTGCTTATAGTTTGACGTAGTGATAAGGATTAACTGTTGTTTTAACAGAGCCCTAGGGAATCAAGTTCACTGCCTTGTAGCCTCATGCACCCCGCAACTCTATATTTCATCTTCTAGTCTTTCGCTGGGCATCGCGTTTGTACCTCCGTGAAGTAAGGCTATAGGTACTTCCATTAAATAAAAGTTTGTTGAATGGAAAATTTTATTGCATTTACTATATATATATATACCCACGAAACATTGAGATATTTTACCACTCTCATTGATCAGCCATCATATCCCCACGCTCCTCCAAACCCTAGAATATGCAAATTGTGATACACGACAATTAGGATAAAAAGATTTTTGCAATTGTTTTGAAGTTAAAAATATAAATAATTAACCATGAGTATATGTTATGCTATTCTTGTAATATTAATCTTGGTTTCTATTAACTAAACACAAAATTTAAGTGCGTTAAAAAATATAAATGTATAGTGTACAAAATAAAATATTTACGAGGATGATATATTAAGCATCGACTTGAATTAGCCGTAGATACAGTGACAACACAACGATAACAGATACCATGTTTGGCTATATTGGTTACAAAAATTCGGAAATTCACCATTATGATTTGGTTCTTTTAATACAACACATAGTTTTTTTTAATAAAAAAAATTGTATTAAAAATGATATTAAAAAAACAGTGATTTCTAAACTAGAAATGTTATAGGAATCCCGTCAAAATAGGTAATCACGTGATTGATATTGTGTTTAGATATTGGTAATTTTCTAGCTTTTTTCTTAAACCGGAATGATGTGCTGAATTAGTTTTGTTGAAATCCTTCAATTTTTATTGTCATTTTTGACTTGTAATTACCCAAAATTATAAATTTTGTGAGTTACACACCAATCATGCTAAACGAAAGGGCTTCACTATTTTGCAAGGAAAAATGAGTCTTATAAAATCATTTTAAAGCATTATAATTTACTTAGAATTAAGTAAAAAACTAAAAGAATAATGACTTTCTGTAATGTTCTTATTATATGTATATAATAATTTGAAAGGCTATATTAAGAAATTCTATATTGTAGGAATGAAATATGTGGATTCCATTCATGCGGATACTCTTTATTTTATTAAACAAGTGATCCACAAATTATTAGTTCACTATAATATATTATCTCGGTGGCATTTACCTTGGAAAGATGAGTGTCATCCCTATTTTCTACAATATTAGAATTTTTTTAATACGTGTCAAAGTTCCAACACTATATTGTTAGTGGGGAGCAAATACAAAATAGTAATGACAAAATGAGGTTTTTTTTTTTTTTTTTTTTTTTTTTTTTTTTTTTTTTTTTTTTTTTTTTTTTTTTGAGTTCGTAGAACATGTTTGCCGTGTATGTTTTTAACTTTATTTATTTTAAGAGTAATTATATATATATATATATATATATATATTATATATTATATATATATCTTTAAATTATTTCTAAGAACCATTGGAAGCCCACTCCACCATTATGGAATTCGATATATCCATCTAATGCACATTCACATGCGTAGGAAAACCCACCCATATTCGAATTCAAACCTCATTACCACTCATATAACTCGTCATTGCCACTTGACTCCTTGGACTCTCGTTCATCGATTGAGAGAATATATTTTATATATATATTATTTTACAATAATATAATTTATTTAATTATTTGAAAATAAGTAATAATGATTTACTAAAAAAAATAATAATAATTATACAAATAAGTTTGTCATTGTTAAAAAAAAAGAAAAATTGTAAGATTTTTCGTTTCAATTTTATTTTATTTTAATTTTAAAAATCTCGCATAGGATTCTTTTGTACTGGCGTACAATAGTTTAGCTTCACTGTCTTTCTGGCTAAATTTGATATTAGCATGTGTCTACAAATTGATTTGAGTTATACCTTTATTCACATCCATTGCTTTATTTGTAACATTGCGTGACCTTTCGAATATATATATTCTCGAAAACATCAATCCACAAGATTGTTAAACATCATGAGGAAGCCATGTAGGAATCAAATAGGTAAATTAAAGATGGATTGTTGCACGACGTTTGCTAAATATTGAAAACATTGAGCTAAAACCATTAATAAACAACCCTTATTAAACTACAAAGACCTACATGGTATGATAAGCATGGTTACACATTCTGACATATCAGAACAATTTTCCCTTCAATTCAGGACAAGGAGGTAGCGATACCACCTTGCTTGACTTCGGTATATGTAACACTTGCTTGCAAGTAATAATAGCTGAAAACCTATACCCGCATGTGAACTTGAATTTGTGAAGTTATATTTGCTAATCTAAATTGTACCTCAGATACTTATAGCCATATTTTGTGACCACGAAAAAAATACAATGGTAAAGACATATCAACGACAACATTGTCTAGCAGCGTCAATATCCCCATCGCTACCACCAATACCGTCATCAACAACAATCGTTTCAGCACCTGAACTAACCATTATAATGCGCTTATTAGAAGCAATCCTGGAAATACTAAAAGGGTCGCCGACAACCAATACCAAGGAAGAGCGACCTCACATCGAGGGAGGAAATCTAGAGGGGTCCAAAGGTTTAGATTATAGACAACCGTATGAGGATATTTCTAGGGAGCTACAAAAGATTAGGCTTCCAAAATTTTCAGGAGGGCGAACCGGAGAACATGCTAAAGCATGGTTGGAAGGAATGACAAGGTGTTTTCCGCTAAGAGAATATTCTTCTACCTCTAAGACAAAGATCACTATATTTTAGCTAAGGGAAAGTGCTTTGATTTGGTGGGGAAATCTAGAAAGCTAATTGCATCTCACATCAGACAATGTTCCCTAGGAGTTGTTCGAGGAAAGATTCCGCGCAAAGTACTTACCACTCTACTTTCAAGAAAAAGAAGCTGGAGCTTTTCACATGTTAGTCCAAGATAACAAAACAATGGAAGAATATGAGATGCGGTTTATAGAACTCGTAAAATACGTTCCCTATCTAGATACTAATGAACGTCAAGTTGAGCGGTTCGTGTATGGATTAAACCCTCAAATTAGAGCCATGGTTAAAATGTGGAGGCCATCATCAGTAGCAGAGGCAGTTGAATGTGCTCACTATGCAGAGGAGCATCTAGGGATCAAAAGGGATGTCAGGCCGACGAGACCCCCATAGCAAGGATTTCCAGGGAAGACTCCCTAGAACTTCTTTAGGGGGAGTAGTTCAAGTCCAACTCCTTATGGTAATAGATTTACTCCAAGAGGAGTAGGAGCAAAGGCTCCCATGGAAGCAAATGCTATGTCTGCATAATCATCAAGTTCTAATGTAATTTGGTGGAACTCTCGAGGAACTAATAATATAGGAAGAAGCACGAGAGGAAGCAACATAAGAGGATGAAGCTCCTTTTCAAGAAACTCACAGTGTGACACAAGGGGATCATCCTAGGTTAATTGTTGGGGATGTGGAGGACCTCATTTTCAGTGTGATTGTCCATAAGCCTTGTCAAGTGTAATACATAGAGCGGGAAAATAGCCATCATCAAATACCAAAGGCAATCACAGAATCCATGCAGAAGTCAACATGTTAATTTTAGATAACAATGGTATGTTCTATGCTTGCAACAATTACTTCAATGCCCTTTTATCAACCCAATGGCAGTCACCACTTAATTACCAATAGCAATCACATTAACCACTAATCACATTGATAGTGACTGTAGATAGAACATAAACAATAAATGCAGAAGACAAACCAAGACAAGAGAACACCAGTATTTGGTGAATGGCAGGGAAAAACCCCAAGATGGGGAAAACCCTTTGATCAGTTCTTCTTATTATTATATCAAATATTCGACAGAGAGAGTGAGTACAATAATCTAACGTCAAAGTCAAACTTGACTTGAAAAATCACTGTCCAAAACAACCTTGTCAAATCTGCAATTCAGCCCTTAGCCAACAACAATCAAATCAACCCTAACCAGAAAGTCAACAACAGTGAAAATCTGGTCAAACTTCTTCAAAACAACTTGGTCAAAGGAGAGAGGAACTTAGCCTCTCTTGCTGGTCAAAGTCTAGCCCAAAACAGTCAACAAATCTGTAATCAAACTCTGTCAACCTGAAGTCCACTTTACGGTCAAAAAAGCCTACAGTCAAAGTAGATCAAAGTGCTCAGAAATTCTCGGTTTTTGTGCCAAATAATGTGGCCTGCCCAAATAGCAAGATTCCTCCAAAAATCATACTCAAAACATGTCAAAAACACCATTGTTAACACTAGACAATGCTTGTCAAAGTTGTAGACAAGTTCAAATTTTCGGCCCTATAATTTTCGTCCTCCTTTTTGCCACACATGTGAGAAAAACAGTTGCCCAATGTGTTGTACGAACTAATTAGATGAAGAAAGATATGAATGTGTTGTGTGATGATGATGCCAAATGAGGGTGGAGGTCTCTCTTATTTGTACAGGTCATTGAGGTCAAAAGGCATGTTGCTTGGGCTACATGAGCCTACATGATGGTGTCGCTGACCTTGACAACTTGCATGTGTGGGCTTCCCTTGAAAAACACAGTTGTCCTTGTCCGATTTCAGTGATCTTTAGGTTGATTTTGGTCCTCTCGAAAAGAGGAATTCAATGCAATAATTATCTCCATTAAATAAGTTGTCCAAAGTGGAACTTGGCCCTAGTTGCCAATTTTAACACTCCCTGTCAACTAGGGAGAATTCCACCTGCCAATATCAGACCATTGATCATCATGCCATCCTATCATCATGTACCATCTTTACATCTTGTCTCAACTCTGTTGAACATTGATATAGATAATGAAGAAGAATCGATCGAGAGTGAGTCACATGACCTTGCCACTCTCCATTGACTAAAGTCAGTCCACATAGCCGGGGGTAGAACCCCAATCTGACTTGATCTTGAACGATCAAGTTGTTGAACATCATGTATCCTAGACATAGGGAGTACGAGAGTACACGATGCGTCCATTTGTAGTGCTATGGTCCCTATCCTCTTTTCCCAACTCATTGGCCAGATGAGAGGTACTTCCCAAGAGTCCTAGACTACATGGGTAGGATGTATGTTGGGGCATCCACAGGAAGTGGTGAACCACTCATCCTGCTCATATACCATAGGAGAAGGTGAACCACTCATCTTGTGCATATATCATTAGCTATAGGGGAAGGTGAACTGCTCACCCTATGCTCTCATATATCATCATGGGGTATCATAGGGGAAGGTGAATCACCCACTCTGTACACATCGTACCCATAGGGGAAGGTGAACCACTCACCCTATGGTCTCACATAGCTCCAAGAAGTACCCCAGGCCTGTAGGAGCTCCCAGAATTCAATTTCCAACTCAAGCGGGACCCTCATGGGAGGGTCCTTCCATGACTCCAAGTTTCTCTCGGAAGGTTAAGAACTCGACCTTCCCCAAGGGCTTTTTGAGGATGTCAACAACTTGCGCATCAATCTTGATGTGTTGGAGCCTTATTGCTCCCCGTTGTATCATATGCTAGATAAAGTGGTACTTGAAATCAATGTGCTTGGAGCGGTCGTGGAACATGGGATTCTCTAAAAGACGGATCCCACTCTTGTTGTTGCAATAGATAACAATGGTATCAAACAGGTGCTCAAATAGCTCACTGAAGAGCTTCCTCAACCAAACAACTTCACAACAGGCCAAACTAGCCGCAATATATTCGACCTTGGCGGTGCTTAGAGCAATTGATTTCTGTTTCCTGCTCATCCAAGAAATCGAAACAGATCCCAATTTGAAGCAACATCCTGACGTGCTCTTTCTATCCACCACATTGCCAATCCAATCAACATCATAATATCCATGTAGCCCCAAATTCCTAGCAGTGTATCTTAGCCCATAGTTGATTATGCCATGGAGATATCTCAAGAGATTATTAGCAACAATCCAATGTATGTGATGAGGCTCAACCATAAATTGACTCAAAGTATTTACAACAAAGCATATGTTTGGTTGGGAGTTTACCAAGAACATAAGGGCCCCCATAAGTTGTCTATATTCAGAAGGGTTTGACAATTCGGGCCCAACAACACTTCCATATAGCTTCTTGAAGTTGAGTTCCATCGGAGTAGACACAGATTTGCATTCCACCTTCCCACATCTTTCTAACAACTTCACAATGTATTTTCCTTGAGAAAGGAAAATCTCACTTGGCTTTTCCCAAACCTCCAGGCCTACAAAGTAATGCATCAGACCTATTTCCTTCATCTCGAATTCGGAAGTCGACTTCCTCTTGCGTTGATAAATGAGAGGGTTTGCACTTGTCAGAAAGAGATCATCAACATAAAGTGTTGAGAAATCTAGGGCATCGAGATTAGGTGATTTCTCTTAGTTAGATAACTGCTTGTGAATGCTTTTTACTTCTTGATTAGGATCTTCTTTTACTTATGTTATTATAATGTTATTCTTCATCAAACAACTACCAAGCATAAAATATAAAGAGACAAGAGACATAGAATATAGGCTATCAACTAAGGCCAAAACCTCTCACTCTTGAGAGGAAAACTCGAACAAATTCTTCTTCTTATAGAGATCCCAATTGATGAATACCGAGACCAAGACCCTTTAGCTATTTGCCACTCCAAGACCAAGACATAATTTCCCTTGATGAGATCCTTAGACAACAACAATCAACCTTCTGCTTCTTCCCTTTTCTCGCCTCCTCCTCCACTTTGACCTCCTTCTGCTTCAAACCTTCGACTTCCTTGAATTAGGTCCGCAATCCTAATTAAGAAACCCTAGCTCATGCACAAGACCTTAACTTTCTTCGCTTTGGATAGGGTCTTCTTCTAGCTTCTCTTGACCTCCCTTCTTGACTTGACCTTCTTCCAACTCGACTACTTAAGAGGACTACTACTCTTCTTGGCTTCTTTTGCTGCAACTAAACTCTTGCCGCCTCACATGTGTAGAGGAAATTAACCCAAAACAAACCTGAAAAGAGCTTGGTTTATACTCTTCCCTTCTTCATTTGATAATAGGATTCCTTAGCAAACTTCACACCTCTTATTGCAGACTTGATGATGACCGAAAATCTTTGCCTGAAATGATGTCGAGCTACCCTATTTATAGTTGTTTCCTCATCAAAATAAGCCGACTTGTTGGAGGGTGAGCCGACGTGTCAATTGGAGGAGATCATTTATTCTATTTTAAGCCGACTTGAAGGAGAGGTCTTCTGCTTGTCTTGGAGGGCATTCATACTTATTTCGATGACTCATACAAGATGTAACATGCCCAAGAAGGGTCCTTCATACATGACATTGACTCAATTTGACTTTTATGACTAGATGACAAATCTGAAAGGCTCACAATGGGAGCCATTACTAAAAATAAAATTCTTTGCTCATGAAACCCTTGAGAAAAGCATTACAATAATAATTTTATTTTTCTTCTTCTCATCAATTACATAAAATCACAATTACACATGTCATTATGAAGACTCAACCTAGTTACACTTTTCAACAGAAAGGACCAAAATAAGAGGCATGTCCTTTTCATCCTTGAAGTATAGTTTTGAGCTCTGAAACCAGATTTGCTCTTAGAGGACGTCTGAATCCGTCAAATCCGATAAGATTCGACCTAAATCGTGTCTAGATTTTGTGACAAGTCTTGTCCGATTGGGACACGATCGAATCCGGATCGTGTCCCAATCGGACACATCATGTCACAAAATCAGGATAGGAATTTGGCAAACTGGGACCCGCATGGCCATAAAAGGGCGGAAACGCCTCTCATTTGCATCATTTTATGTCATTTCTTTTGCAATAGGTGAGCTGTGGGTTTGTTGTGAGGAGTTTGGAGCAAGGAGCCAAGGTTTGGAGTGTGCTCAAGGAGATTCAAACAACAGGTAAGTGCATTTCCTCTCTATTTTTTGCATTTGTATTACGACAGTTTGTATATGCATTTCTTTTACAAATTTGTGCATGTTTTGTTTATTTTTTTACAGTGTTCATGGCTCAATCAAGGGCAGTAGGTAGGGGGCAAAGGAAGGGGAAGAATGTCCCCATTGGAGATGCCCCTTCCCCCCAATTTCATCAGAGTCTGCTGCAAATATTCCCTCTATTGCAAGTAATGTTGAGAGAAGACTTCCCCCTAAAGGTAACATTGAGAAATATCCCTTGTGGAAATATGTCACAAGAGAGGATGGGCCAAACAACAAGGTGAAGGGAGGAGGCAACGTGAATTGGAGATGCAACTTTTGCCACAATACTTTCATAAGCACATTTCTGTGTGAAAGGCCATTTGTTGGCTTTACTAGGTTGTGGAGTTGGAGCTTGCACACAAGTTTCTTTACAAAAAAGGAAAGAAATGGAAAGAGAGTTCACTGTTGGTATGGCAAATGTGGCTGCAAAAAAAAAAAAAAAACTAAGAATGATGACCCCCTTCCATTTTTGAGGAAAGGCAGCAACAAATTCCCATTTGAGAGTTCTAGTGGGGGACAAGCAACAAAAAGAAAGACAATTTCACTTGGTCCAATGGACAAGATTTTTCAAAAGGAGAAATAGGAAGAACTTGATCTCACCATTGCCTTTTTTCTATCAAAACTTCATATCCTTTAATGTTGCACACTCACCTCTATTTATTGAGATGCGCCGAGCTCTAACTCACGGGGCTCCATCATGGTATGTGCCTCCTGGTTCAGAGAAGCTTAGAAATACATTGTTGATGAAGGCAAAAAAAGAGGTGCAAAAAATGCTTGAGCCTATTAAAGCATCATGACCAACATCTGGGGTTACCATTGTTTTTGATGGATGGACAGATCCAACACGACACCCACTCATCAACTTCATGGTGTCTTCCTTGAATGGTCCAGTTTTCTTGAAAGCAGTGGATGCACTTGGAGAATACAAGGATGCACAGTATATGGGTGAGTTGTCTATTAAAGTTATTGAAGATGTAAGTGTTGATTTTTGTGTGCAAATCATTACAGATAATGCACTTGTTTGCAAGGTTGTTGGCATGATTGTGGAAGCTAAATAGCCACAAGTGGTTTGGACACCTTGCATTGTCCATTCATTGAACTTAACACTGAAATCCATTGCTTTTGATGTGCTTTGGATTGGTAACATTATTGAGGATGCATGGCATATCCGCAACTTTGTACAAAATTATACAAATGTCCTCACTATCTACAAGGAGTACAACATTCTATCATTTTTGAAGATTGTGGATACATGGTTTGTCTCTTCATTCATCATGTTGAAGAGGTTGAGGTAGGTCAAGACCGCCCTTAGGGCCATGGTTATTTCAGAGTTTTGGTCTTTTTGGAGAAAGACAAATCAAGTAGCCTCTAAAAGAGTGAAGGACATAGTGTTAGATGATGCTTGGTGGGAGAGGGTAGATCTAATTATTCAGATCATGGACCTTATCATTTCTTTGCTTCGATTTGCAGATACAGACAAACCCATTCTAGGAGAGGTTTATGAGGGATGAGATTCATGATTGAGTCTGTGAGGAGCATTATTCTACAGTGTGAGTGCCCTAAGTAGGAGACATCACTAGAGGCCTTCTGTGGTACTATACAGGATATTCTTGTCAGCAGATGGGACAAGACTTGCACACCTTTACATTGTTTGGCTCACTCGTTGAACCCAAAATAATACAACCATGAGTGGCTGAATGGTGGACCTTCTCATAGATTCCCTCCTCACATGGATGGTGAAATCTCACAGGGGAGGAAAGATGTATTCAGGCGGGTTTTCCAGGATAGAGCATTGCTTGATGAGGTTGAGGATGCCTTTGTAGAGTGTTCCACTAGCACTAGTTGATTTGTAGGATATGATGTGATTAGAGACAGAGGGGCTAAGAAGCCCTATTCTTGGTGGGCAAATCATGGGGCAACAAGCCCTCCTCGACAACAGTTAGCCATGAGGCTCCTCTCTCAGGTGACTTCATCCTCTTGTTGCTAGAGGAATGGAGCACATATGGGAATTTGTATAGTGTTAAGAAGAGCAAGCTTGAGCAGTTCAGGGCAGAGACAATGGTGTATGTGCACGCCAACCTTTGTCTTATTTTCAGGCAGAGGGAAGAGTGGTTGAAGGGAAAGATAAAGATGTGGGATGTCTTTCCTGATAATATGGGTCTGGACAGCAGTGTTGAGTTGCCATTGGTAGAGCCTGTTAGATTTGATGATGGTGATACTGTAGAGGAGTCGTCCTCCACACCAACAGATGCAAAGATGACTTTGGATACAAGGGAGGAGGAGGATGCAGAGGAGAGCAATGGTGACCATGATGATGAGGACAGTGATGCTGATTTTGATGAAGACTATGAGGATTGATGTCTCATGAGTCATGAGCTACCTACTGCCTTGAGGCTTGTATACTTGTAGTTGTTTTGTATTTTCTATTTCTATTTCCCATTGTCATTGCACTACCTATGTAACACATTTTGATTTTGATGACTTAATGAGAAAACTACAACTGTCAGTGTCTTTATCTTACTGTCTTGTCTTTCTCCTATTGGATCATTGATGAATTGAATATGTATTATGATTTATCATTATGAATTTAGAATTTATGATTCATTGATTTATCATTTATGTGACATGTATTTGAAATTTGTATGTACTATGTATGCTATAATGTTACTAACTTTGCAAACATTATAACTTACATCTAGATGAAGATCTATGTTTGAAATCAATGAATTTGTATCATGAATGAGAATTTGTGTAAGAAATATCAAATTTAATATATATATATTTTGATAATTTAATATATATATATATATATTTAATAAAATAATAATAAGGGTATCCGAACGTGGTATCCGACGTGTCCTGTTTCGGGGGGTCAACGTGTCCGAATCTGACGAATCCCGACTCTGTGTCAGGTTACTTAGTTTTTAAATCAACATAGTGTTGAAGAATCTAGGGCACCTGAGTTATTATGAGATTCTTCTAGCAATGATAACAATTTGTGAAGTACTTTTACTTTTCTTGCTAACACAATCTTCTTCTTCTTATTATTAGTGTATGTTCTCTTACTACATCAAACAGTTACCAAAATACAAGAGACAAGAACACAAGATGTTGGCTCTCAGCCAGGGAAAAACCCTCTCTCTCTTAGAGAGGAAAAACCTTGTTGAAATTTCTCTTATTGAAGCTTCTATTGATAAATGCCAAACCCTATACCCTTGACAAGAAGATCCTCCAAGCACAAGTCAAGCCTTTGTCCTTGTTCTTCCAGTATGTCGTCCTCCTTCTTTCGGCACTTTGTTCTTCTTCCGGCAACTGATAGTAGCCCTATTTATGCTTGCACTAGAAGACATATTTTTCTTTGTTCCTCAGTAGTCTCCTTCCCTTATGAAGAGTACCTTATCCCTCTTACAATCGAGCTCTTCCTTGAGATATAGTTGTTAGACATTGGATAAGCCAATGCTTCCAGTGTATTTTGTGACATGGACTAACTGCCTCTCGTGGATCCTTATCTCTGGCAATGTGATCATTGACTAACACCTGCGGGTTTTGGTCTAACGACAATCGCGACTCCCAACAAGTGGTATCAGAGCGTAGGTCACGAGTTCGATACACACTCGGCTCGCGTTGGGGGGAGATTGTTGGACATTGGATAAGCCAATGTGCGCTGTGTGTTTTGCGACATGGACTAATTGCCTCTTGTGGATCCTTATCTCTGGCGATGCAATCGTTGACTAACACTTGTGGGTTTTGGTCTAACAGCAATCGTGATTCCCAACAATTGTTGCAGGTCTGATGTAACAGTGGTGCGGCCCTATTTCTTTGCACGTGTGAGGGGATTCCTTCAAGAAACTGATGCTAGATTGCTCTCCTTCCTTCGCTTGTGTGGTCTTCTTTTTCGCTTGAGTGAGAGGCCTAATAGGCACTCCTTTCTTAGCCCAACCAACGAACTTTCATGACTAGAATAGGAGGGCTGCTATGACAGCAGAGAAAGCCTCCTTTCGCACATGTGACTATAATTGGCCCTAAGACAACCCTATTAACTTTCGTTTTCTTCCTTCCTTTTTCATTGCACTAGAGGCTCCTTCTTTGTCCTTTTTCGTACCCTATACTTGTCCTTTTCATTCGTTGATTTCAAAGGTGAATTGTGTTACTTTGGAGGGGTGGAATGACCCTTATTTATAGAGGTTTGCTCCTTCTTTAGGCTGACTTGAGGCCAACTTGATGACTTGAGGTCGACTTGACTTCTATGCTTCAGATTGCTTCCTTTTGTGATGTCGTTGCATGGAGGAGGTTTGTGACTTGGCCTGGAGGTATTTCTGGGACTCTCATACATAAATATACATTGTGTAACGTGCCCTTAAGGGTCTTCAACATTTCTTTTGACTCTTTTACTTCCCTGTAACATTTTGACATGTGCTAGACCTATGCAATGAGCAAAAAACTCATTGATTTAAATAACAAAAATAATATTTCTTTTCTTTTATAAATACAAAGATCAAAATTACATTTATGAAGATCGAACCTAGTTACACTTTCTTCAACACAGATCCTTGTAAATCCCAGCTTCATTAGATAATTGTCAATCCTTTCGTACCAAGCCCTAGGGGCTTGCTTCAACCCATAAAGGGCTTTTTTCAACCAACAAACATGTGTACTTCTATCTTGTACTTAAAACCCCTGCGGTTGTTCCAAGTTGACTTCCTCTTTAAGCGAGCCATGCAAGAAAGCAATTTTGATGTCCATTTGATGTAGGCTCCACCCTTGACTTGCAGCGAGAGCAATTATAGATCTGATAGTGGTATATCGAGCAACCGTTGCAAATATTTCATCATAGTCTGCTACTTCCTTTTGAGGGAAGCCACGAGCAATGAACTTGGCCTTGTATTTTTTAGCACTTCCATAAACTTCATGTTTAATTTTGTAAAACCATTTTGACGTGACCACATACTTGTCCTTAGGTCTAGGCACTACGTCCCAGACATCATTCTTCATGATAGATTCATATTCCTCATTCTTCCATACTTAGTGCTTTACTGATGGTAGGCAAGTACCCTTTATACTTGTTCGACTTCTTATTTTTGTGAAATGTCCCTCTTGGAGTAGTATGCCTTTCAACATCTTGAAGAGTATCTTTGAGCTACAATGGTCTTTTCCTTGAGGTAGAGGAATCACCAAGAGGTGGATCAATAGGATCCGTTGGGCCATCAACATTGGGTATAGGCTTATGCATCGGAGGTTCATCTTGTTTTTCGCCATCATCATCATCGTCCTTCCTTGGGACAGGGAAATCTCTGGCTTTTCCAAGGGCAGTGTCTTCATCAAAGATAACATCACGACTTACTTCCACATTTCTTTGACCATGTACCTATATTCTATATGCTTTTGAATTTTCACTATAGCTGACGAATATACCTTTCTTCCCAGAAGCTTCCAATTTTTCCTTTTCTCTTTAGGCACATGAAAATATACCGGACAACCAAAGATTCTAAAATGAGAAACAACAGGTTTCTTACCAGTGAAGACTTCCTTGGGTGTCTTAAAATCCAAAGCTTGATGCAGTCTCCTAGTTTGAACATATACAATGGTATTGGCAGCCTCTTACCATAAGAACTTCGGTAGAACTTGATCATAGATCAGGGCACGGGTGGCTTCCATGATTGTTCAATTCTTCCTATCAACACCTTTCTGCTTATGATTATATGGAACAATTGTCTCCCTCTTAATGCCAACCTCTATGCAAAAGTCATTGAATTCATTTGATTCATATTCGTTTCCATTGTCGGTCCTCAACGTCTTGATCTTCTTCCGTGTTTGATTTTCCACCAATGCCTTGAAAGAACAAAACTATTTGAACACTTCATCCTTCCTCTTCAAGAAATATATTCATGTTTTGCGTGAGAAGTCATCCACAAAGATTGCATAGTATGAGTACCCTCCTAATGACGTTACGAGCAGGATACCAGACAGGTTAGAATGGACCGATTGAAGAATATTGGTAGTCTTGCTTTCACTAGAAGGGAATGGTCCCTTTTTATGTTCCCTAGTTGTACAACCCTGACAAACACCTTCATGGTTCATGTTAAACTTGGGCATACCTGTGACCATCTTCCTTACTGCAAGTAAGGCTTTGTAATGTAAGTGGGCAAATCTCTGGTGCCATAATTCACATTGAACAAAAGTATCACTTGACAAAGCTCCCAAAGGACTTCTACCAACTTGATAGAGACCATCAACCCTAAATCCAAGAGTAGGTGCATTTTTAGGGTTTCTATGCCAAATATGTACCTTTCCATCAATGAATGCTACCTTGAAGCCTTTATCTTCCATTGCAGAAATAGACATCAAGTTCTTCTTCAAATCGGGCACATACAATACTTGTAGATGTATGGTTTGACCTTGATTGAAGTGAAGAGTGACAATACCTATCCCTTTCACGGGGTAGGTGGCATTATCTCCAAGTATGATCTTTACATTAGTTTTCTTCTCAACCAAATTTGAGAGGGCCTCCTTGTATCCAGTGAAGTGCCTTGAGGCTTAACTATTTAATCAACCAATGATCCAAAGTATTCAAAGGAGAGGCAATAGATAGAGCGGAAATAAGCTAAATCTCATCTTGGTTTTCTACAACATTACTTTCATCATACCTGGCATTCCTTGTCCTTTTGGGAGGTTAAGCATTTCCATTTCGAGCAATGGGAGCATTCCTCTTTCCTTTGTTGTTCAACCTGTTGTTTCTTTGATTGGCATTGCTTTTGAAATTGTTGTTGTTGTCGTCATCCCTTAGAGGATTCTTCTTGTGAGGACATTCTTTAGCATAGTGGCTGAACCTGTTGCAATTGTAACACCTTCCTTTTCTTCCTTCTTTGAATCCCTTCTTAGATCCTTCACCCTGTCTGCTTGGACTAGTATTATTCTTTCTTTTTGCATGATTGGAGAAGGCAGTAGGCTCATTTCCATTAGAGGACTTATCTCTCTCCATCATCCTTGTTTCCTCTTGAGTGCATCTAGTTAATAATTCATCGAAACCAGGTATCTTGTCATTGTTGAGAATGGTGGTAGTAAATACATCCCATGGTCTTGAAAGACCACCAAGTGTAATGAGAGTGAGCTCCCTATTAACAATAACTTCTCCAATATATAATAGGTCATTCTTGATTTGTGTTATTCTCATGAAGTAGGATTGGATAGACTCTCCTTTATCCATCTTGATATCCTTCAACTGTTTTTGAGAAAGAGGATTTGATCTGCATTGTTCATTTTGAACATCCCAACCAACTTATCATATATTTCCTTAGAAGTTCTCAAATCAGAAATATAGGCATTCAAATGCTTTTGAATGGAGTTAATCAAATTTTTCTTTGCTTTGACTTCACCTTTTCTATACTTCGTCTTAGCAGCAACCAGTGCATTTGAAGGAGGCTCCACCATTTTTCTTGCACATAGCCCAATACTTCATGCTCCTCCAAAGTCAGGTCCAAAGTCATCTTCCATGCATGACAGTCAGATTTGTCAGTGAGCTTGTCCTCAGTCTTGAAGTAAGATGTAGAGGTCATTGAGACTTGTACAATGATCTTTGTCCAACAGATCTCTTAGTGATTGCTTTTCTCTCTTGCTTGGGCTTTGATAGCATGTTAATTTTAGATAACAATGGTATGTTCAATGCTTGTAACAATTACTTCAGTGTCCTTTTAACAATGCAATGACAATTTCCACTTAATTACCAATAACAATCACATTGATAGTAACTGTAGATAGAACATAAATAATAAATGCAGAAGACAAGCCGAGAAGAGAACACCAATATTTGGCGAATGCCAAAGAAAAACCCCAAGACGGGGAAAACCCTTTGATCAATTCTTCTTATTATTCTATCAAATGTTCAATAGAGAGAGAGAGTACAATAATCCAAAGTCAAATTCAAAATTGACTTGCCAAATCACTATCCAAAACAACCTTGTGAAATCTGTAATTCAACCCTTAGTCAACATCAGTCAAATAAGCCCTAACCAGAATTTCGACGATAGTCAAAGTTTGGTCAAACTTCTCTAAAACAACTTGGTCAAAGGAGAGAGGAACTCGACCTCTCTTGTTGGTCAAAGTCAACCCAAAACGGTCAACAAATTTGCAGTCAAACTTATTCAACCTGAAGTCCACTCTGTGGTCAAACAACCCTGCAGTCAACACAAATCAAATTGCCCAAAAATTCTTGGTTCCTGTGCCAAATAATGCTGCTTGCCCAAACAAAAAGATTCCTCCAAAAATCACACTCAAAACAGGTCAAAAACACCTCGGTCAATGCTGGTCAAAGTTGTAGATAGGATCAAATTTTTGGCCCTGTAATTTTTATCCTCCTTTCTGCCACGCGTGTGAGAAAAATAGTTGCCCAATGTGTTTTACAAACCAATCAAGTGAAGAGAGAGAAGAATTTGTTGCTTGATGATGATGCCAAATGAAGGTGGAGGTCCCTGTTATTTATACAAGTCATTGAGGGTCAAAAGACATGTCGCTTGGGCTTCATGAGCCTACATGATGTTGTGGTTGACCTTGACAATTTGCATATGTGTGGGCTTTGTGGGTGATATCCGTAGGAGATTTTTTTTCTCCAAGATGGTCCTCAGTCGGTAGCCAACAACCCCTTGTAGCCACTAGTTAGCTCATTGTGCCATTTCTCTGCCACTTGAGCCATCCATGTGGTCCTTCGCCCATCTGCCATGATCGTATGTTTGAAGGTGGGTCTCCTGAACTTAAAGGTACACCTTGTCATTTGGTAATTGAATATTGTAGTTTGCGTATCATGGACACTTCTGGGCATGGATTAATGGGGGGATTCGGTGGAAAGAATGGGTTAGGTCTGTGCCCTTGTCGCCTAGACCCCTTTTGGATATTAACCTTGCATTATAGTCCCGTGGGATCTCTTTCACTGAACATTTGGCTTTAGGGATGGTTATTCATGGGAAACCCCGATTTTGGTTGTGTGGTCTCGCTCCCATATCCGCTCATATTACCCCATTTCCACTCATTATTACCCCCTTCATCATTTCTCCCGCATGGGTCCACATTCCTCCATTGGGTTCCACATAGGGTTAGCTCACCCCTTCTTGCCCACACCTTGGGGTCAGGCTTGGAATCATTCCTCAGAGGTTGATGCAGCTAAAAAGATTGATAAAAGCATATTTGACCACATTCAATAGGGAAATGTACCAGAAAATGCAAAAGATGGTCGGGACAAACATGTTTAGCACATGGGCAAAAGCCAGTACATGATCTCTACCCCATCATCATGGCCGTCACCCTGGTTCTTACAAGTTCTATGAGCCTTTTTCATCATATAGGAACCCATGATTTTCCCAACCCTTGGTGGGCAATGAATTGCCCTACCTTGAAAGGGAGTATTCACTGCTATATCTTATGCATCATGCTCTTACCGCTTGAACCCCAAGCAGTTAATCAAAGAAAATCATAAAAAGGCAAAAGGCTTATAAAAAAGAGTGGAAAATCAAGGTCGGGGCACCTTATGTACCACGATTGCTCCTTCCTATACGTTATCAACCCAAGTGTGGGCTTCCCTCTTATTAACACCCTTGTACTCCAACATGTGACCCTGGGCTGCCCCTTCTTATTCCCTACTTCATTCACCTATCTGTCACATGCCACCACCTTTTGAAGGATGTACCTTGAACTTATTATCCCCTTTAGAAGTAGAAACCAGCTAATAGTAAACTTGGTTAACCCCATTTGGCGTTTAGGAGACATTGGCACATCACGAAATCCATTATGGAAGGGTAGACCATTATGAAGTCCCCACCTGTGGTCCATGATTGGTAAGCTCATTTACTCGATTTCACTAATGACTTGTTGTGCTGGAAGGTTAGGGGACGCATTGGATCTTATGCAGGATTGCAGATGGTCTCCATTTTGGGTTTGGTCTCCCTATACGGGGTCCTAATCCTCCAGAGGGCTACATTGGCACATCTAGTGTGTGCGTTGAGAGCCATGGGCCTCCACAACAGCAGACAACACTCCATGGATCCCCATAGCCATTCAGAGATTGCTTGTAGTTCACTCATTGGACGAGGAAGATGCACTTGACCCATCATGCCCAAAGTTGTACCATACACTTGGTAGATGATCCAGGTTTTACACGATGATGTGGCATCACCTACACCATCATCCTAGCCCTTGTAGGCGATCTATAGGCACCTTCGATTTGTTTGGAGACCCATTAGGACACTTGTGTGCTCCCACGTCTCGTTCGGAGCACCACAAGTTATTACGAGGTGTCAACTTGTTGTCCACTGCTTTTGAGGGTCCTACTCTTCATTGTGGCACCCATGGACCTCATTAGGCCTCTTAGAGGGCCCTACGACATGCATATATTATTATTTGACCTTTTGAGAGGCTTATTCTTTCATTTATGAGTTAGTTTGGTGGGATTGTCACCAAAAGTTGAATTATTAGAACATTATTTTATTTTTGGGCTTATGTAGGTCAAGGAGGCTAATTTGAACTCCTAATTTGTGTATAAATACAAGTGAGATGAGTTCATTTGCTCATCATCACTTTGGATGGGATCTCTTTTCTCTTGAGAATTGCACACTTTTTCTTGGAGGATGAATTGGAGATTTATGGATGAATTTTGATGTGTGGATTTGGTTTGTCTTGTCTTAGAGCTTCCTTATGTCAAAATGTGGATGGTTGGATATGTTCTATTACATGTAAGTACATGCTTTTAATGCTATTCTTGTTTTACTTAGTCATATACATTGGATTGAGATTTTCGCTATTTTTAGGGCTAATTTGCATTTATTGCTTAAATTGTGGAATTTTGTCTCTATATAGCATCTCTCAATGTATGGGCCATGTAATTTGAATGAAATTTCCTAGGGATAATTCTATCAATGAATTTATTTTGATAAGGCATAACCTTTTGCACATTGAAGTATAAAAATTGCAATATTGTTTCTCTTTGACCTAGAAGGCCAGTGAAGTAGTCCTGAGGCCTCCTTGACTAGGAACCAAAGGTCTTCACTCATATTTACCACAGACCCCATTCTCTCAAGACTAAGACACTGATTTACCAAAAGGTGGTCACCTAAAATCAACTTCTTTTCAGCTTTTCTTAGGTCTAGCCAAGTTGGTTCACCTAGGGCATCATTTTCCCGACAAAATATCCCTCCAAAAAGTTCGATCTCCTAGCCTCTCCTGCGTTGGTGTCTCTTCAAGACCTCCAAATTTGAGGCCATTCCGACGGTGGATTTGTGAGAAAAGCCAAGCCCTAGATCCGAGATCAAACTTTGCCCTAACATCCCCAAGGCTAGTGCCTCATAGGGTCAATTTAACACATTTGAGTGAATATTCATTCTTTGATCCTTTCCCCCACCTTGTCTAGGTTTGGAACATCATTGATGCTAAACTCTCACCTCCTAACCTAGGCTAGTTCTACTTGGTCCTGTTCCTTTGAAAAGACAATTCTTCAAGAACCATCCAGGATACCAATTTCAGTAAGGATTTTAGGGATTGGGAAATTCTTTCATGACTCATTTCCCCAAACCTAACTCTCAAATCCTCTCATTCCTCTCCTAGAAGACATTGTACCTTGCTTAGAAAGCAGACAAGCTCTATCCTTGATCCTCTTTAGGAAAGGGAATCATTTGGGTCACTCCACATCCACTCATTGATTTATCCTTCATTAGTGACTCCATAATGTATCGGGTCTCCTCCCATCGGTGAAAGTTCGTAAATAGAAGGAAGCCTTAGCTGAGGTGACAGTGGGCTAAGTCTCCATTTGTTGCCCTTGGTCTAACATCTGCCATTTAGGTCCCCTACTAGGTTGAGCGATAAGAGACTTCACTTCAAAAACACATTTCTCTTTGTCCGATTTGGGTGATCTTTAAGTTGATTTTGGTCCTCTAGAAAAGACGAATTCAACTCAATAATTATCTCTATTAATTATCTCTATCAAATGAGTTGTCCAAACTAGAATTTGGCCCTAGTTGCCAATTTTAACACAACAACCAAACAGACATTAGTGCATTGTAGTGGAGTACTCAGGTACTATTAACGACATAAAACTCAAAATCTTATTCGATACAGGTGCTATTGATAGTTTCATTTCGTCATATGCATTAAATAAATGTGCGTTTGTTGCCCGCAAGAAAAATGATTTCAGATAGGTAGAAATGACTACAGGAGAACTTCAATCTGTAGATTTAAGTGTTGATGAATGCAAAGTTGGTCTACATGTTTGTTTGACTAAGTTAAAAGTATATGTCATAGCACTAGGAACTGATGATCTCGTCATAGGGATGGATTGGTTGGAAGCTCATCAAGTTTGGGTAGACTGTTATAGAAAAAGAATTCTATGCATAAATGATGAAGGAGAGACGATCCAAATCCAGGAAATTAAGAGGAAGGTATCTTTACACTTCATCTCAGCAATGCAAATGTAGTATTGCTTAAGAAAAGGTTGTCAGGTATATGCAGTTAAAGAAGTAAGGAAAAGGGACCATCCATAGAGCAATATCTGGTATTATCTTAATTTTCGAATGTTTTTCCAAAGGAACCACCAAGATTACCTCCTGAAAGGGAGCTTGATTTCACAATAGAATTAAAACCTAGTATGAAACCAATCTCTAAAACATCTTAAAGAATGACATTTCCAGAACTTCACGAGAGTTGCAAATACAGCTGAAGGAACTATTAGATATAGCACACATTCGACCTAGTATTTCACCTTGGGGTACACCAGTAAATTTTGTCAAGAAGAAGGACGGTTCCTTGCGGCTACGGATAGACTATTGACACTTAAATTGAGTTACAGTAAATAATAGGTATCCAATGCCCTGAATTAATGACATGTTTGACTAAATGAAAGGTGTGTATATCTTTTCAAAAATCGATCTATGATTAGGTTATCATTAATTAAGAATTAAGGACAATGATATTTTTAAGACTGCATTTCGAACACGTCTCGGGCATTATGAGTTCACGGTAGTACCATTTGGATTGACCAATGCTCCAGCAGTATTCATGAATCTTATGAATAATGTTTTTAGTAAGTACCTCGACCATTTTGTACAAGTCTTCTTAAATGATACTCATCTACTCCAAAAATGAGAGAGCATGAAGGACATTTGCGGATAGTATTATCTTGCCTCAGGGAACAACAGTTATATGGAAAGCTATCCAAGTGTTCCTTCTTTCAAAAGAAGATTCATTACCTAGGTCATATTATATCTAGTGAAGGAATCTTAGTAGATCTTGAGAAGGTAAAAGCAATCATGGATTGGCTAATACCGAAAAAGATCTTGAGAAGGTAAAAGCAATCATGGATTGGCTAATACCGAAAAATGCACATGAAGTGCGTAGTTTTATGGGTTTAGCAGGATACTATCTAAGGTTTGTAGGGAGATTCTCGAAAGTTGCAAAGCCTATCACCATAGTGGACTGAGGAATGTCACATTGCATTCTTTGAGCTTAAATGATTATTGACCAGTGCACCAATCTTATGAGTACCGGACATGGACAAAGTCTTTACTGTATGTACTGATGCATCCAAGCAAGGATTAGGTGTAATATTAGTGCAGTATAGAGGAGTAATAGTATATGTCTCCAAGAAGTTAAAGCCTCATGAAGAACTCTACACCATGCATGATTTAGAGTTATCCGTTGTAGTGCTAGCTTTAAAGATATGGAGACATTACGTTGTAGGGAGAAGCTTTATGCTCAAAAGCGACCATCAAAGTTTGCAATACTTGTTTACCCAAAATGAATTGAATGCTAGGCAAAGACGATAGAATGAATTCTTAAGCAAGTATGATTTTGGAATTTCATACATTAAAGGAAAAGAGAATGTAGTGGCAGATGCTCTAAGTAGAAGACCAAGGATATTTTCCCTTGTATGCATCAAGGTATACTTGAGGGAGTGAGTGCTAGAACATCTCTTAGGAGATAGATGGTATTTAAAAGTAAGATCTGGGCTTGATAGTAAAGGTCCAAAAAAACCTAAGTTTGAGGGATATAAACTAGAGGATGATGGATTGTTATGATTCCATGGCAGAATGTATATTCTGATAGTGGAAATATCGAAACACCATCCTTAAAGAAGCCCACAGAGCACTATATTGTGCGTATGCTGGTGTAAAGAAAACATATGTTGATACAAATAAACTCTTCCTTTGAGTAGACATGAAGTGCGATATTGTCCAATTCGTTGCAAATTGTCTTGAATGTCAGCAAGTGAAGGCTGACCATCGTCACCCAACAAGTCTCTTGCAACCTTACGACATTCCTTCAAGAGATACTTATGAGGCTGTTGACATAGCTCGAGTAGTTATAAATGAAATCATAAGATTTCATGGAGTTCCTAAGATCATATCGGATACGGATAGGCGATTCACTTCAAGGTTCTAGATTTGTATGCAGTCAGCGTTAGGAACTCAGCTAAATTTAAGTACAATGTATCACCTTGAGACTAATGGGTAGACAAAAAAAGTGAACCAAGTAATAGAAGATATGTTGAGAATGTATGTTATGGACCAACAAACATACTGGGAAAAGTACTTGCCCTTGGTTGAATTTGCATACAATAACAATTAGCATAGTTCAATCAGAATGCCTGCATTTGAAGCATTATATTGTAGACTTTGCAGAACACCACTAAGTTGGGAGAGGTTAGAAGACTGGGTAATAGTGGGACCAGAATTACTTCATGAAATGGAAGAGCAGGTAAAACAAATTAGGCAACTGTTAAAGGGAGCAAAATATAGATAGAAAATCTATGTTGATGCTCACAGAATAGATAGGAATTATGAAGTATGGGATCAGGTTTTTATCCACATTAACCCAAACAAAAGCACCATCAGGTTTGGAAAAGGAGCAAAGTTGTCATCTCGGTTTATTGGGCATTCGAAGTACTGGAAAAAGTTGGACTTGTCACTTATCGTCTTACACTGCCAGCCCACTTGCATAAAGTTCATAATGTTTTACATGTATTTGTATTAAGACTTTACATAGCTGAGAAATCTCATAACCTTCAATGGAAGGAATTGTAGGTATCGAATAAGGGAACCATTTTGGTCGAACCATTACATATACTGTAACGTAGGGTTCTACAACTTAGGAACCACCTGGTAGATCAAGTTAAGCTATAGTGGGACAAGTATAGTCTTGGATTGGCTACCTGGGAAGACACAGAGACCATATGCAGAAACACCCCAACTTGTTTTGATTTTGAAGCACTTAAAACCTTAGTTTTGTTAGTTTTTGTAGCATCAGATGACATTCTAGTCTCAACAGTTGTCAAAGAGGCTAAGAAACACTAGGGCTCCGTAATCCATAAAAAGTTTAAGGAAAATCGACCTAGAAATGCCTTAATTAAGTTAATTAATCAATAATTAAAATTTTCCCAAGTCTAACATAGGGAAAATGATTAATTAACAATAATTAATTGAGGAAGATAGGATTTATCTAGAAAGTCACATGGATCGACTAGGAAATAATCTTAGCCATTGATTAAGTTTTAATCTTGGGCGTTAGAGTCTCAATTGGATATTATAAGAGGTCGATGGGTAGATGGAGATACACACTTGAGATCGATTTCATTGGGCAGTTCGACTTTCCAAAGAGCAGCAACATTCTGCTGGAAGAGTTCGAGCCAGAGAGAGGACATAGAGACAAAGAGCGACAAAGATGGTGAGTCCGGAGGAAGTTTTTCTAGTTTCGGAGAGTCAGGAAGAGGAGGCCGAAAATTTTCTCCAGGAGGTTGCGTAGAGACATCGTAAAGCCTAAAGTGAGCAGTTTGATTTTGTTGAAGGGGAAACCGTCTTCAGTTCCAGAGGTTGGGAAGATTTTCTAGAGGGTTGGAGAAGCATTTTCCTAGTCAGCAGTAGGCAGGACGACTAGATTGACAGTTGTTTCAGGCAGTGTGTGTGGCAGACAACGTTAGGGTGACGCAGAGCTTGCGCAGACCACTTGGACGACTATCCTTTTCAAAGGTCAGACAGTGTTGAGATTGCTTGGAGAGGGTATAATCCCTTACTAAATTTTTGCCAGTGTTTCTCTTGGACAGTTTCGCTAGTTTCATGATATTTATTGTACTTGGAATTTTCTCACTGTTGCTTAATAATAAAAACCCTTAGTTGTTGTATCGATTTTCAAACATTTGGTTTTTTCGGGGACTTTTGTAAAAAAAATGGTTTTTTTGTGTGCACTAGTATTTTCTCAGTTTCCAGTTTATCTTTTGTAGTATTTTATTTGTAAAGTTTTCAGTATGATTAATATGATGTTGTCGTAGCAATAAACTGCATAATTAACTTACAGTTAGAAGAATTAATTCCAGTTGCTGCAATAGAATTTTAGTAGTGAATTTTTCGCATGGTATTAGAGAAAATTTGATTAGATAGGGAAGCTTAGACGCAGAAGAAGAAAATTCGCTGTTCGAGGGGGTAGTGGGACGAATTTTGTAGGGTTGCACAATGCTTAGCCAGGCAGTGCGAATTGCGGGGCAGTTCGATTTTTCAGTGCAGGGTTGCAAAAAACTTCGGCTTGCTAGATTGAGTGATTCCAACAGGCAGAGGGAGCACCAATAGCTCAGATTTTCACTGAGAAAATTCCTTGTTTAGGCATGGAAGGGTTTTGTAGCCGCTGCTAGAGCAGAAACGCCGAGTGGAAGAGAAATTGCACACACAAAGGGAATTTCTCTCAGAGGGTTTCTAGTTCAGAAATCCAAATTTCCAGTTGTAGCCAGTAGTCGCTACAAGCATATTTTCCCACTCCAGAAGGGAGAGCGAATAACAGATTCAACAATCGAGTAGGTGAAAGAGTTCCATTCTAGTTTTAGAAATGGCCATAGTTGGGCTTAAAGATCAAGATAGGTTGGAGGGAGCTTCCAACTATGTCATATGCAAAGCCAGGATGCCCTTCCTATTAGATGAACATGGCTTGAAGACCTTGCAGAGAGTGTGGTGGTTGTACTGACTAAGATAGATCAGCTGAAAGAGTACAAGAAAGAAATGGCTAAGGCGAACCAGATGATCCTAGATGGAGACCGAAACCATATAGTTTCACATATATTTGGCAAGAATACTGCCAAAGAGAAGTGGGATGCTCTTGCATAGCTATATCTGAATCCTTCCGAGCAGCGTAAGATTTTTCTGAAAGAGAAGTTGAGAAACATCAATACGTATAAGGGTCAAGGCATTGATCCCTTTCTCACCAGAATTTAGGAAATCCGGGATCAACTTGCAGTCGATGGGGAGGTGCCTCTAGACACAAAGCTTGTACTTTTGGCACTGAACTGTATCTCAGAGGACTGGGAAATCTTCGTCCAAGGCATCTTGGGACAAGATGCTCTATCTAGGTGGGATAGGATGTGATCAAACCTATAGCAGGAGGAGATGAGGCAAGCACTTGTGAAGACCTCCATCAACGAAAGCAACAGTAAGGGTGAGAAGGAGGAAGAGAATGTGGCCCTTGCATCAAAGGGTCCCAATCAGGGATAGGGGGAGAAGAAGAAAAAGAAGAACCTATCTAAGGTCAAATGCTTCAGGTGTGGCGAGTTTGGCCACTACAGTACTCAGTGTCCTCAAGAGAAGAAAGACAAGCAGAACTAGGCAGCAGCATGCACAGAGATAGACAAATTGTCCTCCAGGTTGGAGGAAGACTTCACCACATTTGCAGCGATACCTCTAGGAGTGAGGTGGGGCGATATGGAGTTATAGTCCCGGAGTTGCGTAGAGATTTGGGCAGGGTCCATTGAGGTGTCTTCCTCATGGATCATTACCTTGCTATGGGGTCCCACAACGTTCAGTAGGAGGATCAATTTCGGTTGATGTAGTCGGATTCCAGAGTGACAGTTGTGTTAGAAAATGTAACTATGTTCGGTCTTTAATAATGTACTTGAGTCATTATGTAATGTACTTGTCAAAACAATAAAGATTTATTTTTATTTTTATTATTGTAACAATGACTTATTAAAGCAAGGTTTTCATGCTTGGGTCATCATTATATTAGTCAAAGTCCCCATTGTGGACTCTTAGGATTAATATTGAGTTTATTATAGAGTCATTGTACATTTGAAGAGACCCTTCTTGGGTTTTCAAACCATGTAAAAAGGTTTTGTATCAAGTCAAACATGAAATTATGTACCCTCCACATCATGTCGGCCTGAGGAAGGTCAAGTTGGCCTAAGGATCCTCATTCGACCCACAAGAAGCCTATATATTCAAGGAGGTCAAAGTCATTTGAACCACTCACTCTCAAGAAAGTTCAATATCTCAAGAAGCGCTAGAGAATTGCGAAGTCTGTTGCCGGGAGGAGAAAAGAAGTGCGAGTTTGGGGAAATCTTTAGAGAAGAAGAAAATCGAACTTTTGGTGCCTCTCTCTTTATGTTTCATGGTTTGGGTTGGGAGATCGAAGTTTGCTAAGATTTCGTTATTGCCGGATGCTGTTGCCTAGTTGAAGTTGCTGGAAGGGGTCGAAGATCTAAGAAGCTAACATGGTGTGGAGAGAAAGTCTGGTCTTGGTCTAGGGTAAAGAGTCTCAAAGAATACTATTGAAAGGAAGAATTATCTTGATTGGGTTTTCCCCTCAACGGGGGTTTCGCTGTGGGATGTGCCTATATCTTGTGTCTCTTGTTTTGTGATCTTCATGCATATATAATATGGTAATTGCTTGATGAAAGATAAGATAATAAAGAAGTAAAAGAAGCCAACACACTCACAAGTACTTATGAAGAAATGAGAATCAATCCTAATATAATATCTTTCATTTTCCAACATGGTATCAGAGCTAAGGTCAAGAGAAGTCGAAGATCACTTTGTTGGTATGGATTCTCCCTTGATGATGAACTACATAAGATTAGGTTACAACATTGTTGGAAGATGGATCAAGAAGATCATCTACTACTTCTTCAACAAAGTCAAGAGTCAAGGATTCTTGGCTGCCCTTATAGGTTCTCTTACTTATGACAATGCATGGATCATTGATAGTGGAGCATCGAGACACATGACAGGTGAAATCAAACAACTTCACACACTATCAAAGGAGTCATCCTCTCATGCAGTGGAATTGGGTGACAACAAAATATATGCTGTTAGAGGCTTGGGATCTACATCATTGAAGCTGGATAATGGATCGATGCTGCATCTCAACAATATTCTCTATGTTCCAGGTTTGAAAAAGAATTTACTTTCTATTTCTTGTTTAGAAGATAAAGGGGAAATGATTGCTTTTGTTGATGGAAAAGTATTGGTTTGGGGAAAGAACTCTAATATTGACAAAGCTAGGGTTATTAGAGTTTGTGAAGGAATTCTTTACTGCGTTATCACTCCATCTCCTCAAGCATTGGTTCATATTGAAATAAGTCCCATTGAACTATGGCATCGAAGGTATGGTCATCTTCATTATAGGGTCATCCCTACTCTTAGTCAATTGGTTCATGGTATTCCTGATATGAAGTTACATCATGAAGGTGTGTGCAAGGGATGTTTTTTGGGGAAGCATACTAGAAAGCCATTTCATAATAGTGAAACTAGGTCTAAAGAAATATTAGACCTCATCCATTCTGATGTATGCAGGCCCATGTTTGACAAATCACTTGGAGGTCATCTCTACTATGTAACATTCATTGATGATCATTCGAGGAAGACATGGCTCTTCCTACTCAAAACTAAAGATGAAGTATTTGATAAAGTTCAAGGAACTCAGGGTTGAAGTGGAAACCTTAACTGAAAGAAAGATAAAGACTCTAAGGTCTGACAATGGTGGGGAATACACTTCTATAGAGTTAATTGCATATTGTAAGGATGCAAGTATTAAGAGGGAGCTCATTGTTCCCTACTATCCTGAACAAAATGGATTGGCCGAAAGGAAGAATAGGTCAATTGAAGAAGGCATTCGAACGATGCTCCTTGATCAAGATCTACCAAAGTTCTTATGGGGTGAAGTAGCAATGACTATCGTGTACATTCAAAATATAAGTCCTCATAAGAGTCTTGATAATATTACACCTGAAGAAGTATTTACTGGTAAGAAGCCAAGTGTGGATCATCTTCATATATTTGGAAGTTCAACATCTAACCATGTTCCAAAAGAGAAGCAAAAGAAGTTGGACTCGACAAGCATCAAGGGAATATTCATTGGTTATAGTCTTTCCTCAAAAGCATATATAATTTACATAAAGGAAATAAGACACATTGAAGTAAGTGGGGATGTCATATTTGATGAGAATCAAGCTTACAAGAAATCAAAGGATATTCCTATTGATTCTGATAACGAAGAAGTTCCCGTATCTGAAGAAGAAGAAGTTCATCATGAGAACTCTACTACAAATGTTGAATAAGGATCAAGTGAGCCTATTTAATCGGTGGTTATTCCAACCACAAGGAAGAGGCTAAATTGGTTGAAAGCTACATTAGAAGATGTTGAAGGACATGAAGCTTCGAAAGGGTCCTCCAGGGAAAGTGAGAAACTGAAAAGATATTCGGGTTATGCTGCATATATGACAAAGTTGATTGAAGCCGAACCATCTACATTCAAGGAAGCTAAGCATGAAGAGGTTTGGAAGAAAGCTATGTAGGAAGAATATCAATCCATCATGAAGAATGGGGTTTGGGAAATCGTTCCTAGACCTAGTGACAAATCTGTTGTCACATCGAGATGGATCTATAAGATCAAACATGCTATTGATGGAAGTATAGACAAGTACAAAGCAAAGTTCGTCACAAGGGGTTTCTCTCAAAAGGAAGGCCTTGACTATGAAGAAACCTTTGCACCTACAACAAGGTACACTACCATTAGATCATTGGTTTCATTGGCTGCTACAATGAGGTGGAACATCCATCAAATGGATGTTAAGACCACATTTCTAAATGGGACCATTCTTGAGGAAGTGTACATCGAACAACCTGAAGGATTTGAAGTGAATGGCAACGACTCTCATGTTTGCAGACTCAAGAAAGCTCTATATGGCCTGAAGCAAGCACCGAGGGCATGGTATGCAAGAATGGACGCATATCTTATCAGAATTGGGTTCGTGAAGAGTACCACTGATCTAAATCTACATATCAAGGTCGTGAATGAGCCTGTCATTATTCTACTATATGAGGATGATCTATTCATCGTCGATGTAGATTGAAGAATTCAAGAATGCGAGAAGATGTTGTCAGCTGAATTTGAGATGAAGGATCTACCTAGGTCTAGAAGTATGGCAGAGACCTGGGGAGATATACTTGGGGCAAGGAAAGTACATCATCAATTTATTACAAAAATTTGGGATGATGGACTGCAAGCCGATGATTACTCCTATGGTCACCAACCTCAAGAAGTTGAGGAGCTCCAACTCTAGTCTCGTGGATCCTACTTCATATCGACAGTGGGTGGGTTCCCTGATGTATCTGGTAAATATTAGGCCATTTATATGTTTTGTAGTGAACATTCTTAGTCAGTTTCAGTTGGAGCCTCGTCATGATCACTGGATAATTATCAAACATATATTGAGGTATCTTCGTGGCACTATACATCACTATCTAAAGTATGATAATTTGGAAGTCAAGCTAATTGGCTTCACAGACTCTGATTGGGGTGGTAGTGAGACCGATGGAAGGAGCACTACTAGATGATGCTTTAGTTTGGGAGATGCTATGATCTCATGGATGAGTAGGAAGCAAGATATTGTTGCATTGAGTAGTGCCAAGGTAGAATATGTGGCTGCATGTGAAGTAGGAAAAAAGGTTGTTTGGTTAAGGAAGCTTCTGACAGATTTGTTCGAGAAGTCTTTGGGTCCTACTGTGATTAATTGTGATAATCAAAGTTGCATCAAGATGTTTGGAGATCCCGTGTTTCTTTCGAGGATGAAACATATCAATAACAAGTTCCACTTTATTAGGAACTTGGTGCAGGATGGGATTGTGAATTTAGAGTATGTTCCAATAGATGAACATGTAGCAGACATTACTGACAAAGGCTCTTCCTAATAAGAAGTTCAGATATCTAAGGAACCTGTTGGGTTTGGTAGATATTGGTGATTGTATTGATGATAAGGAAATGGAAGAGATTTGTTGAGGCTTTGCGAGTGAAGCATTGCTTGGGGAGACATCAGGGCGACACTTTGTGTTGATGTTTGGATCCCAGAATTGAAAAGGTGGTGTTGGTTATTGAGCTCTGTTTTGGATACACACTTGTATGTTTGGGTTTGTGGTTAGCAAGTAAGCCTGATGGTACCTAGAGGGGTTGAAAGCTTGAGTCCACTTTAGTCCCACCTGGATAGATTGCCCTGGTAAGGAATCTAGTCCATGGCATTGCGGTGCCTAAAAGTTCTTCATGTTTTCATGTTTGAGATCTTCCATTGTATATGTACATTATGAATACCTCCCTAGTTAAGAGGGAGTGTTAGAAAATGTAACTATGTTCGGTCTTCAATAATGTACTTGAGTCATTATGTAATGTACTTGTCAAAAGAATAAATAAAAGAATTCTTATTATTGTAACAATGATTTATTAAAGCATGGGTTTCATGTGTGGGTCATCATTATATTAGTCAAATTCCCCATTGTGGACTCCTAGGCTTAATATTGATTATATAGTCATTGTACATTCGAAGAGACCCTTCTTGGGCTTTCGAACCATGTGAAAAGGTTTTGTCTCAAGTCAAATATGAATTATGTTGGCCTAAGGAAAATCAAGTCGGCCTAAGGACCCCCATTCGACCCACAAGAAGCCTATATATTCAAGGAGGTCGAAGTCATTTGAACCACTCACTCTCAAGCAAGTTTGATATCTCAAGAAGAGCTAGATAAGTGCGAAGTCCGTTGCCGGGAGGAGGAAAGAAGTGTGAGTTTGGGGAAGTCTTCAGAGAAGAAGAAAATCAAACTTTTGGTGCCTCTCTCTCTGTTTCGTGGTTTGGGTTGGGAGATCGAAGTCTCCTAAGATTTCGCTGTTGCTGGAAGCTGCTACCTAGTCGAAGTTGCTGGAAGGGGTCGAAGATCTGGGAGGTTGACATGGTGTGGAGGGAAAGTTTGGTCTTGGTCTAGGGTAAAGAGTCTCAAAGAATACAATTGAAAGGAAGAATTATCTTGACTAGGTTTTCCCCTTGAGGGGCGTTTTGCCCTGGCATGTGCCTATATCTTGTGTATCTTGTTTTGTGATCTTCATACACATAATATGGTAATTTCTTGATGAAGGATAAGATAATAAAGAAGTAAAAGAAGGCAACACACTCACAAGTAATTATTAAGAAAAGAGAATCAAGCCCTAATATAATATCTTTGATTTTCCAACAAGTTGCAGACTAGTTGTATTCAGGTGTTGAGGAGTGCAGATGCAGTGTTGATAGCGGAGTAGGAGGCTCAGTGGCAGAGTCAACATCAACACAGATTCCAAGTGAATAGTGCAAAGGCTAGTAGTAGTTAGATGCTTAGGAGACAGACGCAACACAAAGACACAATTGATTCAGTATTTCAAATGCTTCTCAGTTGCAGTAGCAGTGACAATAATTGAGGAGGAGTTGCAGTGCAAATGCAGAGTTGGCAACAATAAAACAGTGTCAGTAGCAACATAGATGCAACATTAGAGTTGCGCAATGGTTTGTGGGTAGTGTCAGGCAGTCACAGTGGCTAGACATCAGCAACATATAGAGAGTGATGTAGAGACAGGGTGTTGTAGCAGTACGACATTGGAACACCTTCCTCGCTAAGAGGGAGTGTTAATTTTTGTAGTGTTAGATGGTGTTCTAGTCTTGACAGTTGTCAGAGAGGCTAAGAAACACTAGGACTCCAAAACCCATAAAAGTTTAAGGAAAATCCACCTAGAAATGCCTTAATTAAGTTAATTAATCAGTAATTAAATTTTTCCTAAGTCTATCTTAGGAAAAATGATTAATTAATATTAATTAATTGAAGAAGGTGAGATTTCTCTAGAAACTCACATAGATCAACTAGGAAATAATCTCAACCATTGATTAAGTTTTAATCTTGGTTGTTGGAGTCCCAACTGGATACTATAAGAAGAGGTTGATGGGTAGATGGAGGTACACACTTGAGATCGATTTCCTTGGGTACTTTGACTTTCTAGAGAGCAACAAAATTCTGTCAAAAGAGTTCGAGCCAAAGAGGGGACACAGAGACAGAGAGGGGCAGAGATAGTGAGTCTGAAGGAAGATTTTCCTGTTTTGGAGAGTCAGAAAGAGGAGGCCGAAAATTTTCTTCAAGAGGTTGTGCAGAGGTAGCACAAAGCCTCAAGTGAGCAGTTCAATTTGGCTGAAGGGGAGGACGTCTTCAGTTCCAAAGTCCAAGAATATTTTCCAGAGGGTCGATCGTCAGAGAAGCATTTTTCTAGTCAACAGTAGGCAAGACGACTAGATTGGCAATTGTTTCAAGTAGTGCATGGGCAGGCAGCGCTAAGGTGACGTAGAGCCTGCGTAGACCTCTTGGACGACTAGCTTTTTCAGAGGTTAGACTGTGTCGAGATTGCTTGGAGAGGGTAAAATCCCTCTATTAATTTTTTGCCAGTAATTCTCTTGGATAGATTCACCAGTTTGGCGATATTTATTGGACTCAAAATTTTCTCACAGCTGCTTAAAAACCCTTAGCTACTGCACTGATTTTTTGAGTTCTCACATTGGATTTTTTCGGGGACTTTTGTCCAAAAATAACAGTGTTATATTTTTGTGTGTGCGCGCGCCAGTATTTTCTTAGTTTCCAATTTATCTTCCACAATATTTTATTTGTGAAATTGCAGTGTGATTAATTTGTTGTTGCCATAGCCATAAACAACATAATTAATTTACAGTTAGAAGAATTAATTCCAATTGCTGCAATATAATTTTAGTAGTGAAATGTTCACAAGTTTGTATATCTTTACTTTATTTTGGTTGTATACTTGAGACCAACATTTTGCACTGTTCTATAACTATGAAAGGTTACCTGTAACAATGATTTCAAATTATTTGCTTAACATTGCTGGTGCATGGATACCAATATGAAGTATGTTATTTGGTTAACATTGTTGGTACATGGATACCAATATGAAATATATTATCTGCTTAACATTGCTGGTACATGGATATCGATGTGGAATATGTTATTTGCTTAACATTGTTGGTACGTGATACTAATATGAATTATGTTATGAATCTGATGTCTATAATTTTTTATTTTATTTTACATATCAACATGAATGATTAGATGGAAATAAAAGAATGACTACATTTGACTACTTAATATGAATGCTATCTTATAGATATATGGGCTAGATATAGCCAAATACATTATATGAACTCAAAGATCAATATCATAGATAGCAACATATTTGGAATTCCCAGAAAATGTTATTTAAATACAATTGGCTTTGAATATATTGATGCATATGTTATAATGTCTGGACAACTAAGTCACCTGACACGGGGATTCGAGATTCGTAGGATTTGGGATTCGTGGTGTCGGATTCGAACACGTTGACCCCCTGGAACAGGACACGTAGGATTCGTTATATATTATTTTATTAAATATATATATTATATATATATATTAAAAATTAGATATTTCTTACACAAATTTTAATTAATGATACAAATTTATCGATTTCAAACATAGATCTTCATCTATAGCATGCATAGTACATACAAAATTCAAATACATGTCAATGGTACTGGTCACATAAATCATGATTCATAATTCATAACTGAAAGACAACTTACAACTGCAAGATAGTAAGATAAACACACTGACAACTGTAGTTTTCTCATTAAGTCATCAAATCAAAATGTGTTACATAGGTAGTGCTGGTGCAATGCCAATGGCAAATAGAAATTTGTATCACCCAAAACGAAAATGTCCAATTACTATGTATCTTCTGCGGACAAAGTGCAGCTAGATCACTACATATAATGTACCCAATTAAGGTCATATGATCATGTTTTTTTGGGTCAATGCATCCATTCTTTGTCTACTCAAACAATTGTAGAATTGTCGGTTCATTCTTTAGTTGTTCACATATAAATGAGAGGTAGTTCCCAAAAGAGACGACCAACAAAATTGCAATCACTGAGCAGTCAAATGAATTATATTACATTTCAAAAGATCTAGGCATCACTATTTTACATATATGTATTTTGAGGGCAATTGTGCTTATGAAGAAATTTATATAGTTTCCAAAAACCCCAGGCCTCAAGTTAAATATGATTATATATCTTCTATAAAAGGAATGGGAATGAAGCTTCTATCTTCAGCACAGTGTTGAAACACCTTTGGAACATTGAACAAACACGTTATTTTGGACCAACTAGTAGTTTCCTTTGGTAGTTTGTTTGCTATTCCCTCTACCTTGACATTTATCTTCTAGTGGGACAGCATTCCGTTTTCCACAAAATAAACCCTTTTCCACTTGCCAACAGTTCAAACAACTCTTGCCAAACGATAAACAATGTGGCTGTAATGAACAAATGCGGCCTTTTCTAATTCGTGCAGGTCACTTTTCCACCAAACGAGTCCTGGAAAACAGGACACGATGTCAAAAATCGTGACACGTTGGTGAATTTCGTGACACGCTTGGGATTCGATGTGTCATGTTTTTTGGACACGATTTTCGGGTGAATCTTTTCCGACACGCCAGATTCAGATTCGTGGATTCTATGTAACGAATCCGGTTACTTAGGTGGACAAGTGTTTACATTACAGATAGTATCATTACCAAACCGACCAAGTGATGACAAAACTCCAACAACAATTAAGGCTTAATGAGGTCCCATGATAGGGTGTTGACCCTGTTCTCACTAGGAGGGGTGGAGGTGTTGCCCACCGTTTATCCCTCAAAACCTGGAGCCATGGGATGGCTGTGAGGATCACGCTCCCCTAGATGTGTGGTGATGACTGTTAGATGCCTATTGGGAAATTAGGTCGATATAGTTGACTTTGTCACCCTTGAGGTTTGTGAATGGTTAGATCAGTATAGTTGACGCCATGACATATTTCAATAGAGGACAGATAGGATGACAACATAAGAGATTAGGAAGGATGGGGTGATTCTAAAATAGCTTGGGAGCTTGGTTAGACAGGGCATGACTATTAAAATTGTGAACCTATAAATGTTCAAAATACAAATCTTAAAGTGTCTTCACATTAAACGAGAATTCAATCATGGGACGCAACCCTTAACGATTATACTAATCGTTAAAATAATTATATATGTACTATAAAAATCATAACTTCGGGATGAAGTTTCTTGAAGGGGGGTGTATGTAATGACCCATCTCGAATAAAAGGGGGCATAGGAATATTAGCATGCATATGATAGCTACATAGGCATGCATCGCATGTATCATACTAGTATACTATTGACGGTGTTGGACCCGCCAACACGTCAGGGGATCTCCCTGGTAAGAAGTCCCAATTAGACCTCAGACTGTTTAGTGTAGGAGTTCCAGTAGTGGGTTGTACGGTAATGCCTTGACCACGATTTCGCACAAAGGCAAGTAAGATGTCTCTGTTGGTAGCAAGGGTGCGACATATGCAACAAGCCAACGAAGGTGCATGAGAGGTTCTAACACACGGGGGTTGAGATGAGTGCACCCCTTGGAAACCTGTGATAGCATGGAGTTAAGAAGGGAACACACGAGCAAAGATGTATCACAACATGGAAGGTGAGTTAACTAGCAATCCAAATGATGGTTAAACCAACAACAAGTTTTAGAAAGATTCATACATATATACACAAAAATAACTATACATGCATGCGTAAGCAAACAGATAGATATATTATTTAGAGTAAACAGATAGCTGGCTCTTGTTATATGCATGAAATGTGCTGGCTCCTGTTATATTAAGAAGTGTAAGTTCCAGTCATACGATACATCCATGTCCAACCACTAGTTCCGACAGTGGAACGTTATAGCCACAACCGCCTGCTCCTCCAAAGAGATGTACTAGCTCTGCGTAGTGGAGAAGCCAAGGTTCATTACAACTCTGTCCAAGCTGTCTCTAAGATAGTCCTATCGAAAGCTTGGCTGACCAAAAGCCTTTACAAAGAGTTATGAGGGACTATTTATAGCAAAGGGTGGGGTGGCCCTTGACATTCCCCTTTGTGACAGTTCATCTACCTTCATGACTCTTCATCTACTCTACGGCTGTTGCATCCAACTATCGACACTTGAACTTCCACTTGACAAGATGTTACATTACAATGCACATGTGCCCATGTGAGACAAAATGGCTTGAGCAAGCCATGCAAGACATCACTGACACTGAGACTGTTGTGGTGAGACCAACTCTTTGACATGCTTGTGATGGTCGAAGGTGGCGAGCTGATGCCAAGCTTGGTTGTCTGTGATGGTGTCGGTGCGCTCAATGGTGACATCTTGCTGAAGTGAACTCTTGCCTTCGTTGCATCTGGGTGCATTGATATGGCTTCTCTGTCCAACTCATCTGATAGCGTGCGCATGGTCGTCCTGGTGCGATCGGACCGAGAACATGTTGATGCATAATGTTGACGCTGCTCTCTAAGCATGTGTTGGTGGTCGTGCGCATCAACTTGTCGGAGTACATGTTCAGCTCCAGTCAGAATTGCTTCTTATCTTCGCCTTGGTGAATGTGCCGAATGGGTGGGATCACATGCGCGCGCACAATGACATGCATGCTGCTGCATTCCCTTACATGCGATCAACAACACTGCTCACCTTGTTTTCTCCGTGCCAGTTGCTAGGATGGATCTATAACTTGTATGGCGCAGTTTCATCCGTCTGTGCATGTAGCGCCCCCTGCTGTACCTGTTCCTGCTACAACTCATTCTCTCATCTATGCAGCTCCTGCTCTTCTTTGAGTTGTTGCTTCAGCACATGCAATTCCTTCTCTGTTCTGTTCTCTGCCTTAGCGCGATCTACATGTCGCGCCATCACCTCATAGCCCGAGTCTCGAAAGTTTCTTTCATCACAAGTGGATATGCTTGAGCTTGCAAATTTGTTCTGCCTCTGTGGTTTCAGCAACCTTCCTCTTGCATTTGTTGCATCTGGTATGCTACCTTCTACTGCTGTTCATGGTACTATTTGCTGTGATGCTGCTTCGTCATATCTTGATGTCCTTGTCTACGAACAACTTGATGTCTTCGTAGGTAGGTCAGTTCATAGACACTTGATCGATTGCATCCCCAAGTGTGCTTTGAACGGTGTCTTTGACTCTGCTCTCCTGGAAACCATTGTACTTGTGCTACTGAGGCAGATGAACACTTGCAATACCTGGAGACATGGCAACACTCATGCCAAGTAATCTGTCAGTCGAAAACCAAAACGAACTTGAGAACTGACTTGCAACATACCTATGTGACTGATCATGAAGGTTGTGCAATTTCTGCCGGGAGGTTAGGAGACTGACTGCCAAAACTGCGTAAGGCACAGTGTGGGTTGTCAGGAGGCTCACTGACTGCTAGAATTGCGCAATGCACAGTCCAACCTGTTCTGTTGAGGACTGAAACTGTGCCATGCGCAATTTCAATCGATAGTGACATGCAACCAGCAAACTGCATTGTGCAATTTGTGGGGCCAACAGGACACTACCTCAAAGAATTGCGCAATGCATGCTTGGAGGTTAGTGACTAGCTAGACTTGCGCAATTTCTGGAGGGAAGGGAGAGCCTTCACTTCTGGAAATGCGCAGTGCTGGCCAGGCAAGGCACGGTCCGGGCCAAGGCAACCCAGTCTGGCCGACGGGCGACTGAGGACATGAGAAGTGTGAATGCATGATGAGATGAGTGCAAAGAAAATGATTATTCATGCAAACAACAAGCGCAAGATTTAGAAAATGGGAAAGCATGCATGTGTGTGAAGCGAGTCGTCGCAACGACGACTGTCCGTGCATAATAGTGTCATGCATGCGACAACAATGAGATGCGAAATGAAAACTGAAACGGTGCTAGTACAAGTTAGTATGCATGCAAACGACAACAAGCGCTCACTGAAATCAAGCAGACAACGCTCATACAAAGCGAAACACAAAAAGCGACAGAAACGCAGTGCAAGTCACGAGCAGCAGGTTTACCCCAAGACAACTGAGTTGAATGTGCCGACGACTCCTAGATGCAATGTGGGATGCCAGAGCTGCAAGGTCGATGTGAGGAATGAGCTCTGCAACGTCCAGTTGATGAGTTTTGATAAGATTGAGGTTGTGACGCGCATGCCACAAATCTAGGAAAAGCGACACTTTGCAGGAGGTTTCTGAGATGATCCTTGCATGTAACCTCCAATTGCTAAAAAATAGATCCCTGAATCAAGGGATGCCTTTGCATGCTATCTTGGGAGGAGCAACCTATGCATGCAAATCAGTTTTGCTCGGTCCCAGAGGGAACTGATCAACTCAACTGCACATGCAACAGTCTGCTCAGTTGGGAGGAAAAATGCGCAAATCTGGTAGGGAGTTGGGTTGGTTGCCCAGAGGGATTTTGCAATTTCTAGGCAGAGCAGCTAATTGTTGCCCATAATTGCGCAATTTCTAGGTTGAGCAACCTTGCTGGGAGGAATTGCGCAATTTTCTCAGTGAACAGTGACAGGCATATTTGCGCAATTTTGGAGCGCAGCAAGCTTCCAGACAGAATTGCGCAATTTCTGGAGGGAGCTGCTCAGCCTGCAGCTGGACGAAGTCCAGTGAAACAACCTGTGAGGGGGATGCAACAAGATTTGATGGACAGGTTGTCATTCTGCAAGAAAATCACTGAAGCTTGTGTACTTGACAAGGCAAGACACGCTGCTGCGAAAGGTTGGTAGGGAGGCTCCAAAATGAAGCTAAGGCAAATTTTGGAGGGTGTTTGTTGCTTCTACAACATATACATACTAGCTGATATTGAAAAATGTGTAAGTATAGAGTAATGAATTGATTTGTGAAGTAAATACCTAACTCACTAGAGTAAGATGAATATATTGAGCGGGGTACTTAATATGTATACGACCATCATAATATATAATTATTACATTATTCAATAATAAAGTAAATACAATAGATTATGAATTAAATTAAATTTATAAATTAAATAAATTTATAAGATAAGAATTAAATTAACACATTTTAATACAAGTATAAGTTTAATTAATAGTATTAAAATTTTTAAATAAAAGATGAAAATTCTTGAATGTCTCGTTGTCTCATGAACCAAATAGATATAAACCTATGTCCATCACTTATTACCCTTATAAATTTTACCGCCTCTTCAAACCCTTCGAGATATTAGGTGACCGACAAAAGGCATGAAAAACATTATTAAAATTGGGAAGGCGGTTATACATTGGGAATATAAGGAGGGTAAAGAGGGCATAGAGGGGGACGAGTTTTTTTTGGGATCTTTCACAAACAGAGAAGAAATTCCGACAAAATCATAGACAGAGAGGAAGGTTGAGCCTTAGTTGTCCTTGGAACTTTGGGCACGGGGGCTAGAAGACCTCTATTTCTAAGTCTTTTGGGTTTAGGAACCAGATATGTTAATCCCAGATAGGCTGGGAAGAAAATGGTCAGTTTGGTAGTAGCAGTGGAGACAACAACAAACCATAAATGCCTTCAAATGAGATTTTCAGGTTAGTACTTGCAAATGAATTGTTAAATTTAGGTGCTCTAGTTAAATTGTAAAATTAGGGCATTAAAATTGATGTTAATTGTCAAATTTTAGGTTCTCTGGTTAAAGGTCAAAAATCAGGGCTTTAGAATAAATCATAAAGACAACTTACTCAATAAATTGAGCAAGTTTCCTAAGGAAGCTTTGGGCGATTCATGCATGCTTGACACCTAGCCAGTGCAAAAACACTTGGTTGCCACTACAAACATCAACACAGTACATGGATATAAACTAGACATTCAAAAACATGGAAATGAATCACCTTTGGCTTCATACCAATGGGTGCCTCCTCTGGTGTTGTGTCCTCCAAGATCTCCCGAGAACACCTTCTTTGGATGTTGACTATTGTGTCGCATGCCTTTGCTGAAAGAAATATTGGCAAGTCTTGGTCATGAATCATGGGCTTGGCAGCCCCTATGGTGGATCAATTCTTCTACTAAGTATGAGTTTGACTCTTTATTCTTTCCCTTACCCTTACATCGTGCTTTACCTTTGCGCTTATTTTTTTGTCCAAATAGGGCAAGGTTCTCATCTCCACCCTCCTTGTTGGCTTTTGAGCTTATTTGTTTGTCCAGACAGGGCAAGGTTCTCATCACCACCCTTCTTGTTGGCTTTTGACTCCGTTCAAGTCTTCTCTTGGATATTGTCATCCCACAACCTTTCAAAGATAGGAAGGTTCTCATGTGAACAAATACCTTTGACAAGTGGTTCCCATAAAGTTGAGAATCCATTCAATGCCATGTTCACGAACTCTACATTTGCGATCTTCTTCCCAACTGCTGCATGTGTTGAGAAATATAGGGCAATTTAAATTGATTTCTCTTTAACTTTGATAGTTGCTTGTGACATTCTTATTAACTTATTCTTCTTGTTATCATTAGGTTCTTGATCATCAAACAACCATCAAAACATGAAGATCATTAAATGGACACCAAATGTAGGCACTCAGACAGGGCAAAACCCCTATAAAGAGGAAAACCTAGTCAAACTTTTCCACTAGTAGATTCAGGTCAAATTGAGACAACCAGGACCTAAGACCAAAACAAGTGACCTCCTCTCCACCATGTCAAACTTTAGTCTAAGTCAACACAGCTCTACTTCTCAACAAAAATCTCGGTGTATCCTACAACTTCATGGATCTATGTTCCACAACTTTGTGGATCTATTATAGACATTCTCAACCCTACAACTTTGTGGTTCCACTACAAAAATCCTCGGCCCTTCTTACTTCCATGCTTGATCTTCTTATGATGAAAAGTCCTTCAGCTCGCACTCCTTTTCCTCTTCAACAACTTCAGATCTCGACTTGCTTGATTCTCTCCATTAATAGGTTGAATGCACTTCTATTAATAGTCTTTTACAAAGTGATGGTTTCCCTTTATGAGGCCAACTTGACGAGGAGAGCAGGCTGACTTGGTGGAGGAGGCTAGTCTAACAAAATTATACTCTTTTATAATTTTACAAAAGCCCAAGAAGGGTCTATACTGTTATGGCGCATGGACAAGGACTTTATGACTCAACCCTAGAAGCCTTCAATGGAGGCTTTTGACCTATTGACCATTGACCCAAGCATGAAACCAATGCTTTAATAAGTCAATGTCTTTTAGAATAAAAATCCTTTTCTTTCTTTAGACAAATGCAATTATGAAGACTGACACTAGTTACATTCTTCAACACTCCATCTTAACTAGAGAGGTATTCATATTTTGTTAAAATTGGCAACTAGGGCTAAACTCCATGTATGTCATCTTATTCATGGCTGATAATATTTTTATTAGATTCCTCTTGTCGAGAGGTGTAGGATTGATCTAAAGATCATTCGATTCCGATAAGTATTTATGGAGATATGAATTTATTTTGATTATGGAATAATTATCAAGCCGACCAGCAACTCATGTAGGTTCAGAAGCCCAACAGTCGCATCTATTCAATCATCAACAATTGTGTATAAATACAGGAGGTCTTTTTCTCATTTGGACTCACTCACTCATCACATCTCTCTCTCTCCTGTGCAGAAAAGAGGCTCTTCTCCTACTGCGCAGAGAGAGACTCTTCTCTCACACGTGTGGAAGGAAGGTGTAGATTTTAGGGCTGCAACTGCAGAACCAAAGTTTGACCAGTGTTGACCATAAGACTCCCTGCTCAGAACTGCGTTGTAGGTCCGTCTGGATCACCTCTGAAGGCCGCATTTTTGGTGGTGGAATCAAGCCGATATGACGGTCGATTTGCAAGATATTGTCTGCCCTAGTTTCGCTGATCTAGGGTTTGCTGCTGCTGATGTAAATCAGATTTATGTACTATTTCTCTCTGCTGAATTATTGAAGATAAAGGAAGATTTGATCAAAGGGTTTCCCCACATTGGGGTTTGTCCCTGGTTAGTGCCACATCTTGTGGTCTCTTTCTTGGCTTTGTTTTTTGTCGATCATTAATGTTCTATTTGCACTTTACTTTTATGTACATGTGATTGCTAATCTGTGGATAATAATAAGAAATATAAGTAAACTGGTATAAGCATAGAACATACCATAAATTATGGTATCAGAGTTGAGGTGAAGACAAAGCCCGAGCAAGAGCAAGAGCAATCACCGAAGAGAAGATTGGCAAGGCTATCCTAAAAGAACTATGGGGTCCTCAACACTCTTCCTTGCCGAAGACAAGCTCCGCGAGAAAGCTGACTATCGTGGATGGAAGATGTCTAACGATCTAACTTTTAGAAGATCAAGGAGTGTTGGACCATGTGAGAGGCAATATTGTTGAGCCTCCATCAAATGCACCCATTGCTACCTGGAACAAATGGAAAATCGGCGAAGTCAAAACAAAGAAGATCATCCGGGACTCTATCGACAAGTGCTTGGTTGTCTACATCTCCGACCTGAACACCTCCAAGGAAATCTACGATAGACTGGTGAGTTTATTCAAAGTTAATGATGCAAATCAAGTTTTGTTTCTTAGAGATAAGCTGAAGGAAATTAAGAAGGGCAAAGATGAGAGAATGCAAGCATACTTCTTAAGAATCACCGAGATCAGGAACGATCTCCTATCTATTGGGGAGACTATTACTGATAGGGAAATGGCACTCACGACTCTTGGAGGATTACCATCCGAATGGTGCATGTTCAGGACTACTCTTTTGAACAATCATGTAATCCCTAGTTTCGAGGAATTAATGGCTAGATGCATTCAAGAAGAATCAAGGGTAGAAGAGCAAGAAATGCCCATGCCTAAAGGTCCTCCTGCTGTCTTTTCTTCTCATGCTAAGAAGAGAAATATTTTCGAGACTAAATCGAAAAGAAAGGCTGGACCTAAGGGTGGAATAAAAGGACGATGTTACATTTGCGATAAAGCAGGGCACTATGCAAGGGATTGTCCTGATAGAAAGGACTCACACCGGGACGATGATCAAAATCCCTCTCATGGAAATCAAAGGAATGGCAAATCTAATAACAGAGGTAAAAGGAGTGTTGGAAGACAAGGAAGAGGACAATCATTCAAGAAGGCTAGAAATTCCAGGTATGAATCTAACTTTGTTGAAAATAAGCAGGATGAATATTATCTACCAACTGCTCTATCTACCTCTACTCCTTCTGACTCAATGGGAATTTGGCTCATTGATAGTGGTGGCTCAAGGCACTTCACTGGTTACAAAGAAGTTCTCCATAATCTGATAGAGAAAGAAACTAACCTGGAAATTGTCCTTGGAGATAATATGAAATATCCCGTGAAAGGTGTAGGCAATGTCTCTCTTAAATTCGAATCAAGGTAATACGATCCACTTACAGGATGTATTATATGTATTTGACCTCAAAAAGATCATGGTGTCCACTTCGGCAATGGAAGACAAAGGCTACAAGGTGGCTTTCATCAATGGCAAGGTACATGCATGGAAAAAAAATATTAAAGATGCCTTCACTCGTGGGTTTCGAGTTGATTCATTATATCAGGTCGGAGGAAGTCTGCTAGGTGTCATGTCTTGTGACACATCTCGAGCCTTGATCGAGAATCAAACCAAAAAGAAGATCAAGATCTTAAGGACTGATAATGGAACTGAATATGAATCTAACGAGTTTTATGACTTCTGTAAAGAGGTTGGCATTAAGAGGGAGACTACTACACCATATAGTCCTGAACAGAATGGTGTGGCGGAAAGGAGGAACTGTACGATTGTGGAAGTTGTCCATGCCAAGCTCCATGATCAAAGACTTCTGAAGTTTCTATGGGCCGACGCTGCAAGCATCGCCGTATATGTAACAATGCTTGATGTGGATGAACCCATGGATCCTATTGATCCACCTGAGCTTTCCTCTTCTAGGAAGAGGACCTCTTGACTTAGGGGGGCTACTCAATGATGCTGAAGGACACACTGCACCCTGAGGAACCTTCCGTGAAAGTAAGAAACCGAATAGGTATCAGGGATACCTGACCGTCATGAGCACGATCATACAAAATGAGCCTTCATCATTCTCAGATGCCATTAAGCATCAAGTTTGGAAGGATGCTATGACCGAAGAGTATGAGTCTACTATGAAGAATGATGTCTGGGAAGTAGTTCCTAGACCCCAGGATAAGACAGTTGTCACTTCTAAATGGCTTTACAAGATAAAGCATGCAACAGATGGAAGTATGGAAAAGTATAAGGCTCGTTTTGTCGCTCGTGGTTTCTCCCAGAAGGAAGGTATAGACTATGATGAGATATTTGCACTTGTTGCCAGATATACCACCATCCGCTCAATCATAGCCCTTGTGGCTTCACAAGGATGGAACCTATATTAGATGGATGTCAAGACTGCGTTCTTGCATGGTTCGATCAAAGAAGAGGTCTACTTGGAGCAACCCGAAGGATTTGAGATTTATGATCGAAAATCTCATGTATGCAAGTTGAAGAAGGCTCTCTATGGGCTGAAGCAAGCACCTCGAGCATGGTATGAGAGGATCGATAGCTACTTGATGAAGTTGGGATTCACTAGCAGTGAAGTCGATCCTAACCTTTACTTTAAGGTTGAAGATGACAAACCTCTCATATTGGTGTTGTATGTGGATGACCTCTTTCTAACAGGTGCAGACCCTCTCATTCACAAATTTAAGAGGGAGTTGGCTTCTAAATTTGAAACGAAGGACCTAGGACTGATGCACTATTTCCTAGGACTTGAAGTCTGGCAGAAGCCAAGGGAAATTTTCCTATCTCAAGGAAAATATGCGGTGAAGATATTGGAAAGATTCGGTATGGTGGACTGCAAGCCTGTAACTACCCTGATGGAGCTTGACTTTAAGAAGTTGAGTGGCAGCGTTGCTGGACTTGTTTTACGAGATGCCACTGAGTATCGTCAACTCGTCGGAGCATTAATGTTCTTAGTGAACTCCCGTCCAGATATATGCTTTGCAATCAACACATTAAGTTAACATATGGTTGAACCTCACCACATACATTGGATTGGTGCCAAGAATCTGTTAAGATATCTTCGTAGCATATTTACATATGGGCTGAGATACACTGTCGGAGATGTGAGACTACTTGGATACACTGATGCTGATTGGTCAGGTAGTGTGGCGGATCGTAAGAGCACTTCCGAGTGCTGTTTCTCCTTGGGATCTGCTTCGATATCCTCGATGAGCAGCAAGCAGAAGTCAGTGGCTTTAAGCACCGTTGAGGCAGAGTATATTGATGCTAGCATGGCCTCCTGTGAGGCAGTCTGGTTGCGGAAGCTCTTCAGTGAGCTGTTTGGATTTACACTGGATACCATCGTGATCCTATGTGACAACCAGAGTTGGATTCGTTTGTCAGAGAATCCTGTATTTCATGATCGCTCCAAGCATATCGATATCAGGTACCGCTATATTCGAGATATGGTGTAGTGGGGAGCTATAAGGCTCCAACATATCGGTACAAATGAACAGGTCGCCGACATTCTGACAAAGCCCCTAGGAAAGGTCAATTTTTTGACTTTCCGAGAACGACTTGGTGTCGTTCAGAAACCCTTTGATGAGGGTCCTGTATATGTATGGAGCTCTTGTAGCTCCGGGGAGAGGTGCAGGGTACTTGGAGCGACATATGACCACAGGGTAAAAGAATCAAAACTTTCCCTGTAACACCCCATGGCGACTATGTAGTAGGATGATTAGTTCTCCTGTGAGGTCTGGATGATGTGTTCTCCATGACGATTGTGTAGCAGGATGATGTGTTCTCCATGACGATTGTGTAGCAGGATGATTAGTTCTCCTGTGAGGTCTGGATGATGTGTTCTCCATGACGATTGTGTAGCAGGACAATTAGTTCTCCTGTGAGGTCTGGATGATGTGTTCTCCATGACGATTGTGTAGCAGGATGATTAGTTCTCCTATGAGGCCTGGATGATGTGTTCTCCATATCGATTGTGGACAGGATGATTCGCTCTCCTGTGGACAAGATGATTCGCTCTCTGTGGGACAGATGATTCGCTCTCTTGTGGGACAGGATTATTCGCTCTCTTGTGGACAAGATTGATTAGTTCTCCTGTCGAGGCATCCTACCCATGTAGTCTGGGGCTCATGGGAAGTACCTCTCATCTAATCAATGAGCAGGGAAATGAGGATAGGGACCATAGTAGTACCGATGGACGCATCGATATATCTGCCATACTCCCTATGCTAGGATGACCTCCATTGATCTGGGATCAATGATACTAGTTTGGGACTAGTGGTAGGAGTCGTACCCACTCTGACACTGATTTCGGGTCGGTTGAGACTGGTCTGGGACCAGTGGAACGCACTCTGAGGCTGACTTTGAGTCAGTGGAGGATGATAATGGTCTAGGACCAGTGGTAGGAGTTGTACCCACTATGACGCTGGGTCGGTTGAGACTGGTTTGGGACCAGTGGTACATACCAGTGTTTTATAACCCGCCCGGGTCACAACCAACCC
>APFE031451380.1:0-11563 GCA_000404065.3 Pinus taeda
ATTCATCTAAAGAGGAATAGCATATTTATAGGATCTCCCAATTAGATAGTATCTTTCCAAAATGGGATTTGTTCAAAAAATATATGCCTTGGTTTTTTACCTTTGCATGGTGTAAATATCTTAAAATATGCTTTTAGATACTCTTTCGGAGATATTACTACATGGAAAGTTAAATCCATTTGTTATCTATTTTGCAAAATATTAAGATATATTTTGCTTAACGGATATTTTGTGGTAACTTTTCATCCATTATGGGAAACCTATACAATGTTAAATTGAGAAACGAATCTTAGAATAAGTTTTTTTCCAAGTAATAATTTTCAAAGGATTTTTTTCCCTTCCCTACAAAGATTTTTTTCCTTCCTGCAAGGATTTTAATAGAGGAAACTAGTGATCAAGAGAAGTCATCAGTTCCATTCATATGGACACATCTGAGATTACTAATGCTTGGGATTTGTTAGATGGACCCTTGAATATGCATTAAGCAATACCAATATGTGCTATCAATGAAGCTGTTTGAATACACAATAATGTGAAAAAGACATCGTCTTTGGCTCAAAACATTATTTTACCAAATAAATTATGGATTGTTTTTTCTTTTTTCTTTTTTCTTTTTCCAATAAAATTGTGTATAATTTAAAATCAACCTCACTATTAGATAGAAAAATAATATACTCAACTATAACATGTCATCAACATAATTATACTAAACTCAATTAAACCAGAACATTTGCAAAATTGATTATATTTACATTTACTTCAATTTAAATCAAACCCCATATCTCACACATTACAATATAATTAGTAATTACATTTGATTTCATCTTCTAAGCAAAAACCTTACCGCTTATGCGACTTGTATTTATGAGGAAGTCTAATCATATTCCAAACGTTGAGTTGATACATCTAAAATATTCCAATCATATTATATTGTCTAGTCAGTGCCAATTGTATCTCGATGATAATATGTGGGTGTGAAATAGTGATTCAATAATTGTGCTCCCACTATTTTCAACTTGGAACGTCACGTTTGTGCGAGGGTGATTTGGTAACTCTGTTCACACTATTTCTTCGCGATTTTCAACTTGGCACGTCACATTTTTTGCGGTGGGGACGGGTTTTGGTTTATTCATGATGTAATCACAAAAGAAAAGAAGTACATGATACAAATACAGAGATCAATAAGTGTACAGAATTATTGAGCATTTATGTTATGCCAAAATGGGTACTAAGCTTTCAAACTTTTATCTTTTGTTTGCGATTTTAAAGTTGGAACGTCACATTTTCTATGGTGGGGATGGGTTTTAGTTCAGTCATGATGTAACCTAGAAAAGAAATATATGATACAAATATAGAGATAGATTAACCATTGTACAGAATTATTGAGATTTTGTCTTAGTCAAAAATAGGTAATGGGTATGGAGTAGTAAAATTCTAAATGATTATTATTATTAATCTGGAGTGGGCGGTTAGTTTTAGTTCCATGATATCATGGTTTTTTTTTACACCTAATCTATTACTAATGAAGCAAGTTTGTCAATTATTCTAATATCTTTACGCCGTAAGGCGTTTCCCTCTGAAATGAACTCCCCTAAACGCTTTTTTGTCCTAATCTTAACCGTCAGATCTATTGTTAGATGATTGAACAATTATCTACCGTCCAAAGAAAACATTAAAAAACAATTATTAGTTGAAAAATTAATTAAACCCAGCGCATCCGTCCGTCTAACTAGCCGGTCCAAGAGGATTTTTCTGCAGGAGGAGGAGGGCCAAGAGGATGAGGAGCACCACGCAGGGAGGATTTTTCTGCAGGAGGAGGAGTGCCAGGCCAGGTCCCTTTGCAGGACTGCATCGATTAATGGGTCTCCTTCACATATCCACCATGCTCTGTAGTGACTGTATTAGTTGTAAAGTTCCCAAGTCTGACATTCTCTGTGCTCAGCAGCCCTGTTATTCTGCTTTTAGTTACATTCAGCAGAGAATAAATTTCGTTTTGATTTGTGTAAAATAAACCTTTTATTGCAGGCATTATATTGTTTTTTATTTCAGGAAGTGGTTACTCCACACTCATGAATTTTCTGAATATATGGCAATGAGGCCTTCCCCTATATCTTATAGGTATGTCATTCTTGTGTTTACTACTTCATTTTACATTCCCGTGGTGTGGGCATTACCGTCTCGTCTAATTTTCATGGGCTTGGATGTGCCAGAGGATGTGTGCTAGTATCGTCGAGCTGGTTCAAGTATTCGTGGGACAAGAGAATAATGGATTCCATTACCATCGTGGTGAAAACTCTCAGGTCTGCATTTATCGTTTTCCCCTCAATTCCTTGTTATTTTCGTTTTGTGTTCCTCAAAGGAACGTGTTTGGTTCTCATGCAAACTATTTTTCTCTGGCTGTTTAGGGTATCCACAGTGGAATGGAATTCACCAAACTATACCAACGGAACCAAGAGCAACTTCTCTTCAAGTGTGCTATGTATCTATAGGTATGGATTATTAACCCTTGTCTCAGAAAAATAACTCCCCTATTTACTTTTTTTCATTTATGCTACCTGTAGCCATGGTGTAAGCCTCGACTGGTTGTGGCTCTATGACCTCAACCAGTTCACTTGGTTTATTAGTGGGTATTTCAGGGCACCATTGATGGCCACTACAATGCTAATGCTTTCCCTCGTACATTTAATTAGGAGTGTTATGCATATCTCGGTGCCTGCTGCGACAGAGAAATACTACTATTATATCTTGCATGAGCACTATAATATCTATGATGTGATCACTTTATTTAATTAAAGTATTAGATAGGACCAAATCTGATCACCCCCCATCATTGATGAGTCTTAACGCCCTCTTCTCTGAGAATTCCATAGAGAGACAAGAATTCCCAATATGCTCGCCTGTTGTTCTTGTGTGGGGACTCGTAGTGGCACTCGAGGAACAACTCATTAATAAGGAAAATGGTGCTAGTGTTGATAATCTTAGGCAACAACTGAAATTCAACACCGCCCACATCCGTTCTCACAACAACATAGTCCTCTTCAGTGAGAGTTTTCATTAACCAATCTGCGAAGTCTAATCCCCTCACCCTTGATAACTTGGGGAGGATAAGAGAGTATACAGTTTTGGGCTGAGTCTGTTCTCCACCAACTAAGTTTAAGCTTATTGTTAAAATTTCATTCTTAATCCAAGCTGCGTAGGCAAGAAATTTTACATATGGATGATTTAAATAATCTACCCCAACTAACCCATCTGCTTCGATGGAAAATATTTCAAACTTGTCGGTCTGCTTGTGGTAATGCGGTTGAAACCAAGTCCGAATGCTTGATTTGTAATTGTTGGCCCCAACATCAACATATACATAATTAACTGGCTTGTTGAGATAACCTAGAATGTTTGGGAGCTATTAAATATTGATCAAGTTTTCCTTGCATAATCCATGAATCTCTAAGCTATTGCAGCATAACATGTTTTAATTTTTTCATGGAAGCCTTTTTCTCATCAGGCACTTATTGGTTTGCCTAAGCATCACTTTCTTTGGGCAACTCACTACTTGGTGTACCTTTCTAAATGCAGTAATAGTACTAGTGGTGTACCTTTAAAACTAGTTGAAATATTCCAACACTCCTTTGTTCAACGATAGACAATCTATCATGGGGACTCTCCCCACAAATGGTTTTGCCATCACTCTTCTTCACATTATTCATGAACCAAAACAAATACAGGAATTTAAATTCGATGCCTCTTAAATCCAAAATGGGTAAAAATAAAAACAAAGGCAACAGGAAGAGGCAAAACCTTTATGTTCATTTCTTGAATGGCGAATTTAGTATCTTTCCGCTATGTATAGTCCATCAACAATTTTGTTGATTTTTTTTTGTTGGGTTTAGCATACCAAAATTTCATGTGCTTGATGCTATCTAGAGACTCCTTCAAGTATCAAACATAAGAAATAGTAGAAGGCTATTAAAAATAAGCTTATAAAAAGAGAGTTAGTCATGAATGTGAGAAAAACTCATGTAGCAGAAAACGAAATAGTTACAAGCTTACGATCAATATTTAATTGAACTTTCTCTATATTGGAAGATTCACGTGGATATCAGAAAGTTATTTAAACTCCCTTATGGCTAAGTATAACAAAATAGAGCAACTGCACAGACTCTCAAGAATATGATTTGAAAATAATAGAAAGCACTGAAATAAACTGTAAATGTTCAAAACAGAGCAAGACAATGGAGAAAAAATTAGCAGGATTGAAAAAAATTACAAGATTGCATATTTACAAAGATCATCTCCTTGTCCAGGAATGAATCAATATGATGGAGAGAAAATTAGCAATACAAGAATACATCGAGAAAACAATAAGAGACTTCAAACATACACAAATCATAGTAAATACTCAGAAGATGATGGCATATTCAGGAGTAGACAAATATAGCTTATGAGGCTTTTGTGATTAAACACTAAACTCATAAAAATATTACAAGCAATTCAAAAACCCTGAAATAGGTACTAAACAAAACAAATACATTAAAGAAAGGAATGAGGTATACATTCATAATCAAATATAAAAACAGAAGATATCAATAATCTAGTTCCACCTGCAACAAACCCCTTGCATCAAAACAAAGAAAAATCATCATTCAATGTAAATACGAATACATATGGGAATGATAGAATGCACTAATAGGAAATTGCAAAAATTTAAAAATGAAGCTCATAATGGAGACAAACTTGGCAGTGCAACATAACATCATGAAAACAATTTACAGGAGTGAAAACATGCACAAATCATAGCGACAAATAAATATATGTAAAATTCCATTCATAATGAAGTATAAACATTGAAGGAATGAAAGATATCATGACCTACTTCAACCTGTTATAAATGCATTGCAGTCAAAAACAACAATAAATCAGTCATGACATTCAACATGACATGGCACAATGAGTATTTAAATGTCATAATTAAGACCTAACAAGTAACTTAATTTTGAGGTTAGCTAATTAGCCAAAATATTAACATAAGTGCATATGCCTCAAAATGTCCCTGAATATTTCGAGGATCCATTGTGTGACCTTGGAGATCCATTCCAGGAGTTACCATACCAGGTCTCTGGTACATATTTGAAAGCAAGATTGTAAGGATGATGGTTGGTCTCGTGTGCAGCCTTGAACACTGATCCCCATGCCTGTGGGCTCTAATATTAAAGTAGAAAGGGTAGTTGACTCTGTCTTTCTTGGTACCAAAAATGGAAGCTAAATGCTTTGCCGTCAATTTTTCCTGCTTAATGATTTAGACCCAAAGAAGAAAGGTAAAGCTCCAAGTTCTTTAAGCTATGCACATAAAGTTAAATCAATTAGCTCGATCTTCTTAGTCCTAAAAAATGCTTATATAGCAGCAAAAAAAACACTACAAATGCACAAAAATAGAAAACAACATGGCGGTATTAAAGAAATGGAAGCAATAAAGCAATCCTGAAACCTAAGAAAAACCAAGAGCTACATGTAAAATTTCCTGCAAAATTGATCGGTTTTCATCTCAAGCACAAATTTACATGTAAGATACAAATAAAAATAGAAAGAAAAAACAATAACAAAAAAAGACACTGAAACTGTTAGATTTCCAGGCAATGTATTTGAAAAAACACTCGAGAGTCTGATGGGAATTCATTTGTCATATGGTAAAAAGGCTAGCTCTAATTTGGTTACCTCTAAGACATGAATTTTTTGATACGTACAAAGAAACAAAAAAAAGGGCACCTCCATGTAAAGTCTGGTATTTTTCCACCTAGATAAGCACAATTTTGCAGAAACCTGAAGAATGCAACATAATACAACGAAAAATGAAAACGAGTTAACTTTGTACATTATAATATGCATTGTATCAAGGGCATATAATTTAGCTACTATTTTACAAATATAACATTCATGCATCTGCATCTTCTGCATTCACCCAATTAATTTTTTTAAAACCTGTGCTTATAAGGAGGAATAGAACAACCCTCAATGATCCCTTTTCTAATTTCTAAGTCATCAAAATAATTTTGCAACCCTTGTTTAAAATTATCATTCCTTCCATTGTTTACAGATCAAAAGTTAAATGGAAGGTGTGTATATTATTTACCCTAATTCTTTATAATGTCGAGGAATATGCACTAACCAACAAAATTTGTGGCACCATTATAGATATAACAGAAAATTACAGGTCTATTTCCCTTTCCACCTCCCGGTAAGTATGTACATGTGAGGTTCATAAACTATTTAGGAATATCATTTAATCAATCCAAGACTATAGAGAAAGTGCTTCGACTTTGATTTGAAAAGATTGCCAAAGGAGAAGGGGATGGTAGATGTTGTTACCTTTTTCTCCAGCTAGGCATACTTATATATGTTCCTTAATGTTATTGCATCTAGGGTTAAATTAGAAAAAAACTTACTAATCTTTAAAATTTTAAATACATACAATTAAGGTTGTGAAAGCATAGTAGTTTTCCTTGCATTCAATCCATGAATCTCTAAGCTATTCCAGCATAACATGTTTTAATTTTTTCATGGAAGCCTTTTTCTCATCAGGCACTTATTGGTTTGCCTAGGCATCACTTTCTTTGGGCAACTCACTACTTGGTGTACCTTTCTAAATGAAGTAATAGTGTCAATCCCAAGCCCATGGGCATAAGAACCAAATCTTTTGAGATATAAAATTTTGAATTTGGGCAAATAGTTGAGCTATAGTATTTGAGGATGGAGGATTTTCTTTTTCGAGTTGGAGATGCATAAGGGAAACACCCCCATCTTAAGAGTACATTCTATTTCAGCTACATGAAAGGATTGTGTATCAAACAAAACACTAAATTCAAAATCAAATGAGTTATCAGGAAATCGATGTCTTGTTTGTTAAAATCTTGTTTAAAAATCATATCAACTCCAAATGGAATGGCATCTAGTATGTCAAGAATGCCTCTTTCCTCGTATATTCCAATGTGCAGAGCTTTATTCCCTATCTTCAATAGGCCTTATGCAATAACATCATGAAAAGTAATGGGAAAATTTTGAACATTGTATGTTTCCCATTGTTCATGTAGATCAAAAGTGTCATTGGGCCTCACATTGAACAACATATCATTGGTAATGCCAATTCCATGGGGAACTTTCATGGAAACTCCAAAGTCTACCGGATCATTGGGACATTCATAGGTTGGACTGAGGGTAGTAGATGCATAAAAGAAGGGACAAGAAACCAAATCCATTACCAACAACAAAGATCTGTCCATGATTCACATAACAACCATGCAATTTGACAATGTATAAAATGGAAGAGGTCAATGCTTAAAACTAGTTGAAATATTCCAACACTCCTTTGTTCAACGATAGACAATCTACCGTGGGGACTCTCCCCATAGATGGTTTTGCCATCACTCTTCTTCACATTATTCATGAACCAAAACAAATACACGAATTTAAATTCGATGCCTCTTAAATCCAAAAAGGGTAAAAATAAAAACAAAGGCAACAAGAAGAGGCAAAACCTTTATGTTCATTTCTTGAATGACGAATTTAGTATCTTTCCGCTATGTATAATCCATCAACAATTTTGTTGATTTTTTTTGTTGGGTTTAGCATACCAAAATTTCATGTGCTTGATGCTATCTAGAGACTCCTTCAAGTATCAAACATAAGAAATAGTAGAAAGCTATTAAAAATAAGCTTATGAAAAGAGAGTTAGTCATGAATGTGAGAAAAACTCACGTAGCAAAGAACGAAATAGTTACAAGCTTACGATCAATATTGCATTGAACTTTCTCTATATTGGAAGATTCATGTGGATATCAGAAAGTTATTTAAAATCCCTTATGGCTAAGTATAACAAAATAGAGCAATTGCACAGACTCTCAAGAATATGATTTGCAAATAATAGAAAGCATTGAAATAAATTGTAAATGTTCAGAACAGAGCAAGACAATGGAGAAAAAATTAGCAGGACAGAAAAATTTTTCAAGATTGCATATTTACAAAGATCATCTCCTTGTCCAGGAATGAATCAATATGATGGAGAGAAAATTAGCAATACAAGAATACATCGAGAAAACAATAAGAGACTTCAAACATACACAAATCATAGTAAATACTCAAAAGATGATGGCATATTTAGGAGTAGACAAATATAGCTTATGAGGCTTTTGTGATTAAACACTAAACTCATAAAAATATTACAAGTAATTCAAAAACCCTGAAATAGGTACTAAACAAAACAAATACATTAAATAAAGGAATGAGGTATACATTCATAATCAAATATAAAAACAGAAGATATTAATAATCTAGTTCCACCTGCAACAAACCCTTTGCATCAAAACAAAGAACAATCATCATTCAATGTCAATACGAATACATATGGGAATGATAGAATGCACTAATAGGAAATTACAAAATTTTTAAAATGAAGCTCATAATGGAGACAAACTTGGCAGTGCAACATAACATCATGAAAACAATTTACAGGAGTGAAAACATGCACAAATCATAGCAACAAATAAATATATGTAAGTAAATACATAAAATATATATGGTATATTCTAGACCTGACAAATATTGTTGATTATGGCTTTGTAGCTACACATATAACTAATAAAATCTTGGAACAAAGAGAAAATTACATCCACATAAGTAAAATTCCAATCATAATGAAGTATAAACATTGAAGGAATGAGAGATATCATGACCTACTTCAACCTTTATAAACCCATTGCATTCAAAAACAACAATAAATCAGTCATGACATTCAACATGACATGGCACAATGAGTATTTAAATGTCATAATTAAGACCTAACAAGTAACTTAATTTTGAGGTTAGCTAATTAGCCAAAATATTAACATAAGTGCATATGCCTCAAAATGTCCCTGAATATTTCGAGGATCCATTGTGTGACCTTGGAGATCCATTCCAGGAGTTACCATACCAAGTCTCTGGTACATATTTGAAAGCAAGATTGTAAGGATGATGGTTGGTCTCGTGTGCAGCCTTGAACACTAATCCCCATGCCTGCGGGCTCTAATCTTAAAGTAGAAAGGGTAGTTTGTTGGCATTATGATTCAGGTGTTGTCCTTGATGGAAACTCACTCAGAGGAATGATACAGGTGATGGCAACTCACTCAGAGGACAGATCATAGTGCAGCAGGTAAAGAGAGATATATATGAAGGTTGACCGTGATGAAAGTGCGTACATACGTGGGTAATCAGAGAAAAAGGCGCGTATATGTACACACGCAGGTTCACAGAATGAAAGGCCCGTATATGTTGGAAAACTTACCTTTGGTCCGTGGCAGTTAGTCCTTGGAACTTCAACCTATGGTTTTGGACCATGGTACCTCGTCAGATGTGTTGATCCCTAGTATTGGATGCATGGTATTGGTTTGTCATGGTTTTGGACCATAGTATTGAGAGAATCCTAAACCTATATAAGGAGAAGATCATTAGGCCAAGAGAGTGGAAGAGTGAGCAAGTAATGAAGATCTGATAAAGTGTGAGATCTAGATGTTGGTTATGGGTTGGTGATGCCTTGCTTGATCTGAACCAAGGAGGCACTCATGTGAAGGATGATGAATGATGGATTGGGATCTCAAGGCTTGGAATGATTATCTTTATATGGTTTGAGTATGGATAGACTAGGTCTATTAACGCATGAATGTTATGATCTGGGTATGTTCTGATGTCTGAACTGGTTGCAAGGTTATGAGGTAGAATTTGCAGATCTGTACGCGGGTTGTCTTTGGTAAAAGCACATATACACGCAGTTTGGGTTCGTCCAAGTAGCGTATGCATTATGAGATTTGGTGTTTCAGGTTACTGTTGATTCTAGTGGTTGTTGCAAAGTTGTGGGCTCTGGTTTGTGTTCTGTGACAGGGTTTCAGTATTGGGTGATTCAGAGATTGATGATGCAGGTTGTATTGCAATGATGATTGTTTTATGGATCCAGTATGAAAATTGATGAAATGTGGTCCCTGGATGATTGTAGGCTGGCACCTACGTACTGGTAAACATATTGGCCAGTACAAGAGCCAAGGGGGTTGTAGCTCCCTTCCAGGAGCAGCTGGAAAACGAGTGAAGGTTGGTGCCTTCAGTAGGCCAGCGCCTACGTACTAGTAAATGGAACGACTAGTAAAAGAGCTAAGAAGGTTGTAGCCTTCTACAGGTAGAAGCCTGCGTACTGGTAAAGGACTACACCAGTACATTGTAAAAGAAGTTTCCTATTAATGGAAGATAGAAACAAATTGCAGCAGGTGGTTTTCACCCACATTGGGTTTCCACCTTATATCATGGTGTTCATGTGTGCTTTTTATGTGTGATGATCTATTCTGTTTTACTGCACCTGATTACTGTTAATATGGTTAATAATGTTCTGATGCATTTACTGAAGATAAGTTAACTGAATCATAAGATTACTGCATGTACGCTGGTTGCATTTAACATAGTCACGTATATACGCAGATATCCTTAACCGAAGTCGCATATATGAATTTGAGTATGAAAAATGAAAAAGTTTTAGTGACGTGATAATACTGATTCACCCCCCCTCTCAGTATTTCCAGCAATTGGTATCAGAGCAGGTCCTTTGGTAGAAGCTTGATTGCTTGAAGGAGATCCGTAGAACAATGGGAAATAAAGCACGTCAAAAGAAGAAGATAGCTCAAAGGAACAATGACAGCCTGCCGGGGAATGAAAGTAAGTATTCAAATTCTGAATCACCTCATATTGAAGATGGACAAGCAAATGAAGCATCAGATGAAGTCATAGATCAACAAGACCTACCTAGCAAAAGGGAGAGTGCTCTCAAAGAAGAAATTATCAGCTTAAAAGTTTAGCTGGAATGTGCCTTCAAAGTTCGTCAAATGCTGCAAGTGTTGAATAAAGAGCAAGAAAATGAGATTCTCAAACTAAGGCAACAAGTGGAAGAAGGAAGAAAGTCTGAAGAAACCTTGAAGATGCAATGTTTGGAAAAGGAAGAACAACATCGGGATGAGGTAAATATATTGAAAAGTAAATTAGAAGAGAAGGATAAATTATTGAGATTTCAAGATAGTACTAAGATTTTGGATGATATTCTAAGTAGTCAACAGTCTCCTGCTATCAAAACTGCTCTTGGTTTTCATGAGTCTATTGAAGGTGAATCTAGTTCACAAAGTAAGGCAAGGAACTCTAAAGAGAAATCTGAAATGGTCAACAAGGAAATGAAAGGTCTATCTCATCATCAACCAAGGAAAGGAATTCTTCAAAGAAAATATTTTACTCCTCCTATGAATAATGTTGAATGTTATGTATGTCATAATCATGGGCATGTTGCAGCTAGATGTAGAAGAAGAAGGGCTCTTGACCACACAGAAAGATCATCACATTCCAGGTACTTATAGGGATATTGCTTTTCTTGCAATATGTTTGGTCACAAGGCTGTTGATTGCTATAGAAGGAATATGAGACATGTAAGATGTTATACATGTTACAAACTTGGACACATAGCGAAGGAATGCAAGAGAAGATTGTGGACACCAAACCAAAAGAGGAAAAC